>PVIH01030257.1:0-12422 GCA_004025045.1 Sigmodon hispidus | reverse complement strand
AAAAAACCAAAACCAAAACCAAAACCTAAGGCTATAGCTCTGTGGGAGATTACTTTCCTAGTATGTATAAGGTCTACATTTGATTCCCAGTAATACCACCACCACCACCCCCCCAAAAAAGAAAGAAATAATAAAAAGAAACCTAGCTTCAGTCTCACAGCCTGTAAAAGGTACTCCCTCATCACTACATTTCATGATCTTCTCCTAGGAGTTTACCATCTAAAATATACCATGAGCTCTGACTTCAATGCTACTCTGCTGCTGTATTATTTCTTCAATAAAATTTTGAGTTTATGCAGATTTGCTCAGGGAAATTTTTTTTAATGCCTAGGCTAGAACTATAATCCTAGGAAGTGCCTTGTTGAACCAAAAAAAACAACAACAAACAAACAAACAAAAATGAAAACAGCTTATATAGTGAACTCCCATACTATTCCTTCTCTTCAGACTGTCACAGTTACAGGCATGAGTCTATCTCACTTGCAGTGATGTTCATATTTTAAGATGGGAACCATATATACTCCAAAGTCAGATATACATCCTGCATGCATCTAAAAAAATAAATGTCAATCTGGTCTTCCTCATCTATAATACTATTAGTATCCATAATTTTCCATCAGAATCTCCAAGAATACCAAGACCATTTTTTTGTACGGTATCATTATTAGTCCTTTTTCAGCCCTTTGTATGTATGCATGCATACAAAACAAGACCATTAATGTATGCCTCCAAACACACAGAGGGAAATGTAGACAAGCATGAAGAATAAAGATGAAGGCAGAAAGACATGAAATGAATATGTCACACATCTTGGGTACTTGACCTTCACTGCTACTTTTTGTGGCTCCTCCTTACCTATACCTACCTACCTGTCCTAGGCACTTTCTCTCTTGAATATCTCTGTTCCTGCAAAATAATGTTTTCCTACCTGGAATGCCAATGAATCTCTTCTACAGCTTTGATCACTGAAAACCAAATCCAAATATCCAAATAGGAGGAAAGCAAGCAATCATTATTCTTACTCATTTGAAGAAAACTTTGTTTTTTTTTTTTTTTTTTGAAAACTTTGTTTTTTAATTTATTTAATACAGAAAAGTTTTAATAAAAACAAAAGTCTTTATTAAGTATAGATAGAACAAAATTTTAAGTGTCTTGAGATAATTATATATAAGATGAAAAAAAGAAAATATTTGGAAATAAAAAGGACATGATTTTTAAAAATTTCTAGCCAGGACTGATGGAAGTCCACAATTCCAGTTACTTGGGAAGCTGAAGGAGGACTACAAGTTTAAGGCTTGCCTGAGCCACAAAGTTGATTTCAAAAAACAAAAATAAAAAACAACACAATACTTCCTTAGCATGCTCAAAGCCCTAGGTTCAATAAATAGCTATATGGTCTATCTATAGACAGACAGTTAGTTAATCCTGGCATTTAAAGCTTATTCTTGACAAGTTCCCTAATCACTATTCTTAATTTTCCTTGACCTGGGCATGGTGACTCATACCCATAATCCTAAACTCTGGGAGGCTGAGGAAGGAGGATTGATGTGAGTTTGAGGCCAGTCTGAGCTATAGAGTGAGACACTATCTCAACAAAACAAGTAACAAACCAAACAACAACCAGAAAAAACACATTTTCTATCTAGTCAACTACTACAGCTCAGGGGTTTTAACATGAGTTTTAACATCTGCTTACATGCCAATATATATAGTTCATCACCACAAACAGCTCATCTAATTATAATACCCAATAGGTAGTCTGAGAGCTCCCACAGGACAGGAACATAAATTACATTTTCTCTTCCTCTTTCTGACAAAGTTCTGCAAAGCCTAGCTCACTCTGAAGTCCCAAAACATAATACTATAGCTGAGGTAGGCGGCTCCCTTTAGACTATACAAAGGAGAGTAAGATAGCCCATGTGGATTGGGACTGGGGAGGACTTACCGCCATGACACACTTTGGACACCTCCAGACACCTTTCGGGATCTCAGGCAAAGGAGGCAGCAAACAAAAGATGTGGTAATTGTCATCACAACCATCACACAGCAAAAGTTTGTCATCTTCGTCTCCTCGGGAACACATTCGGCACACATATGACTCAATCTGCCAGAGAGAAGCAAAAGGTTATCAGTATAGACCCTGGCCAGTCTTTGAACACCAGGCCCCTCCAGACAATATCCTATTCCAAAGAGTTCTCCGTTGGAAGCCAGAGGTGTTTGCTGGCATGGTAGTTCATGGCCCAAGGTATTCACTCAAGGACCAAAGTTAAGCTACATGCACAGAAATGAGAGAGCAGTCTTTTTTTTTTTTTTAATAACTTTTTGAGACAGAGTTTCTCTGTGTAGTTTTGGCTGTCTTGGAACTAGCTCTGTAAAACAGGCTGACCTTGAACTCACAGAGATCTACCTGCTTGTTACCTCCCAAATGCTGGGATTAAAGGCTCATGTCGCCACCACCCAGTAAGAGCAGTCTTTTTAGTCTTCAATCTTCTCATTTTATTCATTCAGTAAACATTGCATTCTATGGCACAGAGATGAGGAAGATCTGGTACCTGCCTTCAAAGAGCACACAGTATTCAAGTGTTCATAAAATTGAAAACTGCCACAGCAGCCAATAAGAAATGCTATGGGCACGTAGAAAAGGAAGCAGCATTCTGTATTATTTAGAGATAAGGGAGGACTTCCAGGAGGAAGTACTACATTCTGAAAGGAACATTTGAAGCTAACTGAAACTTAAAAGGAAGCTAGTGTTTGGCAACTGGAGCAGAGCACAAAGAGAAATTCTTTGAGAGAGAAGAAACTGTATGTGCAACGAATACAGGATTACAAAAGAACTTTTCTTCTCTTGAAGAAAAATTAAATATACCTACAAGTAGTTGAAAACAGCTATAGCAGAGAAGTGAGGTAGGCAGTGCTGGACAATGAGGTTAGAGGTCAGCAGGAACTAGATCATGCATGATAATGAAGACTTTAGCCTTTATCCTGAAGCACTGGACAATAGGAGTCTTCTCTGGACCCTTCTAGCACTTTGTGTAGGCTGTGGCTATTTACTCTTTCTTGTTATTTGTTCCAAACTACCTGGCCTTGTTTTCCCTAATTAAGTAATCTACCTGCAGGCATGGCCCACTAGACCCACTTTTCTACTTAATGCAACCTAGTCCAGTGCCATGCTGAAGAAATGCTCACTGAAGGGATGAGAAGCAGAGCTCTAGGAAGTCAGGGCTGGGTCCTTACAAACTGGGCATTGCTGTGGTTCCTTCGCAGCCTCATGGTCATCTTGGTGCAGGGTTCAGGGCTGTGACTCAGTTCGTCCTTGCCTTCTAGAAAGGTCTTAGGTGAGGCTGATTCCATCTTCACATCCCCACCTAATTCCTCCTTCACCACCACAGTGGGGGGACACTCAAGCCCTTCTTTATCTGTAAAAGAAAAAAGTGGTTCTAAATTTAAATCTGAGACATTTATGGTCCTGCCTTCTCCCTCCATATGAAGCAATACCCAGTACCATAAGCATTACCTTTTTTCCTCAGAGTCTTATCCTTGGCCATAAGGCCCAGCCCCATCATCTTGGGGCCTGCTCCATATATCTGTAGCTTCTTCAGTTCTGGATTTTTCTCAATGTCTTCCTCTGTGGGTTCCGGCTGCAAAGAAAGCAGGAAATGAAATGAGTCAGGATTACTATCTGGAACAGGCTGCCCAACTCTAAAAGAAAAGCTCAGACTGTATCTATATATCTATACATATATACTACCAAGCTTGTGCCAAGAATTCATGCATAGATGGGCCAGGGCAAGAATTCAGTTACTTTTTGAAGATTAAGAATAGGTCCTAAGTCTTATCTTAAAAGAACCAGAAAGATGACTCAGCGGGTTCAGATGCTTGCTTGCCATCAAGCCTGACAAGCTGAGTTGAATCTCTAGGACCCAGGTGGTAAAAGGGAAGATCCAAGCCAGTAAACTGTCCTCTAGTACATGCTTGCCAAAGCAGAAACACACAGATATGCACACGCACAAATACACACACACACATATCAAATCTAATAATAATAATAAAAGTTTAAGGATTCATGAGGTCCCATCTCTAGCTAAGAAGCTATTAGTAGTTGACAGCTGCCAGGGAAAGGAGAAAGGCAAATGGTAGGTTCCTCATGCCCTGGTGGATGACCACACACCCATGTACAAATAAGCAACATAAATTGAACTTAGTACATTAAAAAGTATAAAAAATGACATGAAGTTAAGAAATGTAATAAGAGTATCCTTGAGAAAGTGTGGAGGGTGTTGAGAGGTGTATGTGAGCAAGATACACTGTATACAAATATGAAATTTTCAAATAAATATAAAAATATCAGGAGCTAGAGAGATGGTTCAGTGGTTAAGAGCACTCACGCAGACAGCTCACAATAATCATCACCTGTAATTCCAGCTTCAAAGAGTCAGACTCCTTCTGGCCTCTGTGAGCAATTGTACTCATATGCTCATACTCCTCCACAAAAAAAGTATGTGCATATACATAATTAAAAAATAAATCTAGGGGCTGGAGAGGGGCTCAGTGGTTAAGAGCACTGTCTGCTTTTCCAAAAAAACCCAGCACCTATATGGTAGCTCACATGTATCTGTAACTCTAGTTACAGGGCATCCAACACCCTTTTCTGGAATCCATGGACACCAGGCACACACCTGGTGCATATACATACATGCAGGTTAACATCCATACATACAAAATGTTTTAAAACTCTAAAAACAAAATAAAGTTTTTAAAATTTAAAAGAAAGCTTAAAAAAAAAAACTAAAGGTAGAATTTCAGTTTTGTCAACTATAAAATAAAAATATTAATTACTTCTACCTTATAACATAGGGATAACATATATCTTAAGTAGAGTGGTACTTAAACCACCTTTTGCAAGTAAGTGAAACTATTCAAAGAAGTTACTCATCCTTTATCCAAGAAACCTCTCTTTACAGCAAATGGAGATCATCAGAGAAAACCACAACTGGACACAATGGAGAGGTCAATGGATTGTGGGGAGCCCAGCTCCAGTGGATAAATCTACACCACAGCTCTTGAATCTAAGGTTCAGGAACTATTGAGGAAAGAAAAATTCTAAGAGCCAGGCGTGGTGGTGCACGTTTTTAATCTCAGCACTCAAGGCAGATCTCTGAATTCCAAGCCAGCTTGATCTACAAAGTGAGTTCTAGAACAGCTAGGGTTACAAAGAGAAACCCTGTCTTGAAAAACAAAAACAACAAAAAAAGACTGCATAAACAAGACCAGAAGAATGGGCAATATCAATGGACATGTTAATGTGGAGGTGAAATTCCATGGTATCCCACCCTAGACAAAGAACTAAAGGCAAGGGCTGGAGAGATGGCTCAGTGGGTAAGAGCACTGACTGTTCTTCCAGAGCACCTGACTTCGATTCCCAGCATCCACATGGCAGCTAACAACTGTCTATAATTCCAAGATCTGATACTCTTACACATGCAGGCAAAACACAAATTCACATAAAATAATAAAAATAAATATTAAATAAAAAAGAACTATAGGCAAATACTGATTGCTAGGAGAATTAGCTTCTCCCAGGAATGAGCCTCTTTATTTGGTTGTTCAATGCACAATAATCAACTTTGAAACCATGTACGTATGTGTATATTTGTTGTATATATGCAGGTATGTATACAAAAAACATAATCAGGGCTGGAGAGATGGTTCAGTGGTTAAGAGAGCTGACTGCTCTTCCAGAGGACCTGAGTTCAATTCCTAGCAACCACATATACAACTACAATCATCTATAATGACATCTGGTGCCCTCCTCTGGCTGTAGGCATATATGCAGGCAGAGCCTTGTATACATAATAAATAAATAAATGTTAGTATGTATATAAAATCAGAGAAAAAGAGGCTATCAACTTGAGAAGATAACTGAGGGGGGATGGGAAGAGAAAAGGAAGGAATGAAATGATGTAATTAAGTCAATTTAAATCAAAAAGATTAAAAAACTTTCAAAAATAGGGGCTGGAGAGATGGCTCAGCGGTTAAGAGCACCGTCTGCTCTTCCAGAGGACCCGGGTTCGATTCCCAGCACCCACATGGCAGCTAACAACTGTCTGTAGTTCCAGTTCCAGGCAAACACCAAGGCAAATAAATAAATAATAAAAAAAAAAACTTTCAAAAATAAATAAGTATAATATAAAAGTAACAATATTCCTGGGTGTGGGTGGTACCTGCCTTTAACCCAGCACTTGGGAGGCAGAGGCAGGTAGATTTCTGAGAGTTTGAGGACATCCTGATCTATATAGCAAGTTCTAGGCCAGTCAAATCTATAAGGTGAGGCCCTGTCTTCCAAAAAAAGAAAAGAAAAAAGTAAAACACTGTTTGACATACTAATGTAGCCCGATAAATTAATATAATACTCTTCAATGAACACATAGTGTATATATTGTTCTCTATTGTCCCCCCATACCAATATATAAATATATATATGGCACACAACCCTCTCTGCTTGAAGGATAGAAATAAGACAACTTCTACTCTGTGAACAGACTGACTGAAGAAAGGAACAAACCAGGCACACAGGGCAGACATATAAAAAGTAACAGATCTCCAACTCAACTGAGTACAGAAATGATCAATAATGAAGGCAGGAAGAGGCATGCTAATGCTTAAGAGCACAAAAGTAAGTACAACAGTGTGCATAGCTTCAGTCAGCAAGCAGGATTCTTCCTACCCGATAGCCCCTATAAGTGGCAAAAAGAAAAGTACTCACATCAGGCTGTAGTCTCTTTGCCCGTCTTCCATAACTGTTGAACTTGGAAGGCTGCACAGACTGTCGAAGGGGGATGCTGTGGGGTTTATATTCCTTGTCTTTCTCCTCATTATCAAATGGACGTGTGTTACACTGCTAGGGATAAAGTAAAGAGTAAGAGCCAGGGCATGAAATTCCAAAGTAAGACCTTCCTTTCATCTTCATCCAATGGCCAAAGTTGTGTCCTATACCCCTGATCAACACCAATAGCCTCAGTTTAACTAGACTTTTATCTCTGACACCTAACATTCTTTGGGAATCCTTTTTCTTACTCTCTCCCTTTTTTTAAATATTTACTTATTTGTGTGTCTATGTTAATGTGTGTGGCATTTGTGCCACAGTGAGCATACAAAGGTCAGAGGACAAGCCTGGAGTCAGTTCTCTCCTTTTCACCATGTGTATTCCAGGTGTAACTTAGGTCTTCAGGCTTGGAAGCAAGCACTTTAACCCAATAAACTATCTTCCTGCCACTGACAGGCTTTCCGCCCCTCACTCTGGTGGGATTGAATCCAAGAATTCTACAGATAACTAACTTTAGGACTTTGGCAAGAGATACTATAAGATGACAAAAAAGCATCAATAGGAAAGGGTAGGGTCTAGTTTCCCAGTCTCCAGTTCATAGAACCAGTCCTATTAAGGTAGTTGTTGTATGAGATTTTTGGCCTAGTTTGGGCCAGAGGTTTGGACTTTCTTTGTGGTGGTTTTTATTTTTGAAAGAAATAAATTAGACATTTATATTAATTTTATATTGTTTATGAGATTTTTGGCCCCATTTGGGCCAGAACTTTGTTTGTGGTGGTCTTTATTTTTTAAAGAAATGAATTAGACGTTTATATTAATTTTATATTGTTTGGCCTAAGTCTCAATTATATTATTAGCTAGTTTTTTTTATTTTAATTTAACTTATTTTTAGTAATCTATTTGCCACGTGGCCCAGCCTATGGCTCATCTAAATTCCTTACATGTTTTTTTTTTTTTCCGGGGGTCAGATAGAGACCGACTGACTCCGCCCTCCTACCTGTCTCGACTCTGATTTCTTGCCTATTGTTACAGTGCTCACCATGGGCCAAAACAGTCACTTTACTTATAGCATCACATATAAAAAACAGTCCTACCACAAGTAGTAGTATGTGGTGGTGCACACTGGTAATCCTAGCACTTGAGTAGCTCAGAAAAAGAAGATCAAGAGTTCATGGCTGGGCTGAAGAGATGGCTCAGAGATTAAGAGCACTGACTATTCTTCCAGAGGTCCTGAATTCAATCCCCAGCAACCACATGGTAGCTCACAACCATCTATAATGAGATCTGGTACTCTCTTCTGTACACTGCATATATAATAAATAAATATTTTTTTAAAGGAGTTCATGGCCAACGAACCAGTGAAATGGCACAGAGAGTACCTGCTGTCAAGCCTGAGAATCTCAGTTAATCTCACAGACCCACAGGATGGAAGAAGAGAATGAAGCCCTGAAAATTATCCTCTGACCTCCACAAGCATTCATGCACATACCATAAATTTAATTTATAAAGTTCAAGGTAGGGATCAGGGACATAGCTCACATGGACATAGAGTTAAATCCCTAATGTAGCTTAAACTCAGGATGGTGGTGCATGCCTGTAATCTCAATGACCTACAAAGTGGAAGTAGGAGGATCAAGAGTTCAAATTTGTCCCTGCCTACAAAGTTTGAAACCAGCTTGGGCTATAGGAGGACCCTGTTTCAAAATTAAAAAAAAAAAATCTAGGACAAGGTCATGGCAGTTGAAATCTCCTACTTGGGGAACTGAAGTAGGAGGATTTATTAGTCACCTCCAGACTCCCCATCAAAAAGGAGTTACCAAAAAGTGCAGTCTTAGCTACATGATAGCTTCTAGGCCAGGCTGCCACATATCAAGACCCTGTATCAAATATAAATAAATAAATAAAAAATTAAGACAAAAAAAGAATTGTGCCAATATGTGCCCGCTCCATCCATCATAGCCTAGCATGCTTACCACAAGATTGGCTCCAGACTGGTACATTTCATAGGGATAAACAATGCGTTCATAGTGAGAGCGTAGCAGGGAACCAATGTTTTTGCCAGGTGGGTAGTTGAGGCGCTGGGCCACACGGGCCCATCTACGGTCCTTGCAGATAGTTTCATAACCACCTTCTTCCACCACAATCTGAAAGGAAGGCAAGAACAGACATGATGCACTATGTACGTGAACATGCAGAAGCAGGCCTACAGAAAGGGTAAAGAAGCCTCTCGCTTCACTAGGAGCTACCCCTTCTCCCAATCTCAAATTGCTGCAAGAGGTGGGAAAATATGCTGGTATGTTACCATGCTACCAGTCTACCCCTTCCATTATAGCCCAGAGACCCAATATCCAAACCAAAAGGGGTCCTAGAGTAGCAAGAGTTTATTGAGGCAAGGTTGGAGAATATTTGAGAAAAACCTGTTCTTACTTTGCTGAGGCTATAGAGGTCCAATATCCGCCGTTCTACATTGGGAATCTTTAAGGATGAGCCCTGGATCTCCCAGAATTTGGCAATCTGGTCCAAATAGTTCAGTTTCACTCTTGTCTGGGCCTAAAGAAGAAATGGCTCAAAAACACTGGCCAATTCCTACCACCACCCATTCATTAGCACCAACACTCCGTCCCACCCCCCACACTCCAAAGTGAACCATCTTCTGGCTCAAACTTAAGAGGAAGGGAACAAAGTAGACTTCTCCCAGTGAAATGAACTCTGGGCTCTAGACGGTGCTCAGCCCCACTTTTCTCTCATCTTCCAGAAGGTCATAATAGTCTTTATACATATTCTCTCCTATTCTCCTGACAAGGTTGTTTGTGTATTATTATCTCTTGTACAGATGAAGAAATAGAACCAGAAGAGTTATGTCACATAGTAAGTACTAAGATACATAATATGGAGCAACTCTAAGCTTAGCTTTCTCTCTGCTACTACTGCCTTTTTGAGTAAATGAGCACTACTCACTGCATCTTCATATATTCTTACTAGAAAATAAGGGCCAGGCATGCTAGTTCACATCTGTAATCTCAGCACTTGAAAGGTATAGGCAGGAAGATGAGTTCAGGTTCAGCCTCCATTATATAGCAGATTTGAGGACTGCCTGGGTTGCACAAGGCATTGTCTCAGAAAACAAAATAATGGGAAAAGGAAAATCTTTTCATTTACCCCAGAGATATGGACTAAATTAAGAAGAGGACCCTCTTGAAACATCAGAATTATATTTAAGTTCTTTTTACATAATGCTCCAAAAGAACACATTCATCTCCTTTTGTACCACAAAAATTGTTTTATAGTGGCTGAATTATGAGAATCTTCATCTTTGTCTGAAGAACAAAGATGGCATACATACTGAAACAGCAAGGGTATCTGGCTAACTCAAGACCCAATATGTACAAAAGATCCTAGAAACAAGACTTCCCATGCTTGCCAAAAATCTCACTGGCCTAAGAAAGATTCCCAAAAGTCCTAAGTCCGTAACTTGGTCATCTGAAACAGAAACCCCTTTCTAGTCAGTTCTTTGAGTCCTAGGTAGAGAAGAACTAAGGTTTACCCATGTCAAGTTTCTTTGCAGTGAGAATCCTTAAGGGACTAAGAACACTCTTACTTTTCTGAACTTGGCCTCATCTTGCTCCTCCTCCTCCTCATTAACTAGCATGGAATCTCTAGAAGACCCGCCTTTATTCAGTGCTAGGTAATACCAGCCACAGACCTGGTCAGGTGTATTTCACCAAGGAACTTATACTACCTACAACAGATTACTCTGGTTCTGACTGGAACAATATCTAGCCTGAGTTTAGGGCAATAGTTGTCAATGGAGAAAAGTTTTGTGCTCCATGTACATCTACAAACAACTACCCCAGGACCAAAATAAGTAAGCAATAAAATAAACAAACAAACAAACAAATAAATCTAATCAAAACTGTCAATGGTGCCAATGCTGAAAAATTCTGGTCTGGAAAAATAAGCAAAATTTAGGGTACTGGTATTCAGCTGGGCCTAATACTGCACTAGAATATTTTAAAAGGCTCAAAGATACATATTAATGGTGAAGGAGTGGGAAGGGAACTTGTATCTTCTATGGAAAACTCCAGGACCTTGCCTAAAATCATTTAGGACACCCACTTTCATCATATCAGGGCATTCTCAAGCTCCAATGAGAAATAGCACCTGTCCTAGGGGCCCAGACTTCCCGTACGGAACAAAGGAGAAGGGAAAGTCTACCTGCCTGACCCTTGTCCATGTCTCTAACCACTCCAGCCTCTACACAGACCAGTTTTTGTGTTGTTTTTACTCTTCTACCCCACCATCCACTCTACCAAGTAGCAAAGAATAAAGGTAGGAAACACAAAGCCATGGATAAATTAGATATATAATGCCACACTGAGCTAGTCAAGGAAGAGATTTCAGATATTTCAGGCAGCCACACAGGTACTTTTTGTTGACCCAAATAGGGTAGGTACTGACAGGGAAAATTCATAAGTAGAAAACTTCTGTGGGAAAAGAACACCTCCAAGCTTTGGGCTATCAAATCAGAAAAGTGGCCAAGAGGCACTCTCACATGCCTTTAATTGCAACACTGGAGGTGGGGGACAGAGGCACGTAGATTTCTTTGAGGCCAGCCTGGTCTACATAGCAAATTCTAGGATGTAGATTTCTTTGAGGCCAGCCTGGTCTACATAGCAAATTCTAGGACAGCCAGTGCTACAGAGAAACTCTGTCTTAAAAAGCAAAATTAAAATAAATTAAAAAGGATTGCCTTTGCTCTTATATCTGCAGTCCCAAATACAATTCTTTTGTATCCTGAGCACACTTAACCCTCTCAAAACCTCTTCACCAGCCCCTAATCTCACCTCCAGCTCATTCAACCTCTGGATTCGGGGAGTAAATCTGAAGTTGTCCACTTCCACAGCAAAGGGTGGCTGCCAATCCTAAGAGAATAGAAAGGGGAAAGGAACTTGGGTTATCCCACTTTAATGCAAGATTAGAGGACACATAAAGCAGCTCAGTGTTCCATTAATATTTCCTAAAATTTGTAGACACCTTAAATCCATCAACCTGGCAAACATCTAAATAGACCCAACCTCAACTCTCCACAGGACTTGTAACAGGGCTTAAGAGCCCCTCAGGACCATACAGAAGGCCTCAGGTACATGCCCTAGGGAACTTCTTCTAAGTCTTTCCCAACAGAAAAGTGCTAGGATTTTGAAAAGTATAAAAAGTTCAAAATAGTTAACCACAAACCCTCCATTACACCTGCATTATCCCCCCTTCCTAGGCAGGACACATAGCCCAGAGTTCTGGCAACCATGCAGTACTTGGAATCAAAAAACCTGGGTTCATGTTGTAGCTATACTAGTTACTAGCTGTGAGATCTTCTTACCTTCCTGAATCGGTTTTCTTATCTGTAAGGTAGGCATATGAATTCTGGCCCTGGCTTTCTCACAATACATTTGATCACTAAGTCTGACTTCACCAGTGAATACCCATGCAGTGTAGTTCTGGCACGGATCAACAGTTTAGGCTGTCAATGTCTGATCCCTCAGTTAAAGAGTCACAAAAGACACTGTAGGGAAGACCAAGGGACATGAAACTGCACCTCTTACTC
>PVIH01030256.1:0-12423 GCA_004025045.1 Sigmodon hispidus | reverse complement strand
TTGCTGATTGGGCATGTTTGGCTTTTTTTCTTGTTTGTTTGTTTAGAGACCACTAGTGAGTGAGTACATCCCCTGCTTATCTCTCTGAGTTTGTGAGACTTTGCTCAGGAGGATATTCTCCAAATCCATCCATTTGCCTGTGAATTTTAGGATATCATTTTTTCTTACTGCTGAGTAGTATTCCATTGTGTAGATGTACTTTTATCACTTAAATTCATTCTGCTTCTTCAGTGTTCTTTGGGTCTTTGCTGGGGTGATATAGATGTTCTGTTTATAGCTCTGCTTTCAACAGTCATTTATATTCAGTCCTTCAACAAGTTAAAGATATCCACAGTAATTACTGTTCGTTCCAAAAAAACTCTCTGAACAAAGCTGACATAAACACTAATATATGGGCATAAATGAAAATAAATAGAAAGCAACTTCATAGGAACATTATGACTACTTAGGAAAACAATAGAAGTAGCTTCCTTACTAGAACCTATTTAGCCATTAGCTTTTGACTGGATTTATAGTTCCAGATATGAATTCTTTCCTGTGGAGTAGACCACAATTCCAGTCAGAAAGTGGTTATATAATATATGACAGATGTAGACAAGTCACTATTCCACCAGAAGTACATTTTCTCTGGCCAGTCAGTAGTTTAGCATGCAGAATCTATTGATGAATAAGACTGTTGGTGATAGGTAATTTATAGAAAGCTATATAGATTCATTCAGTACTATGAGAATGAGCTATCAGGTAAGATGTTTCCAACTCAGGTCCAGCTTGATTTATGTATGTCCTATGATTAATGTTTGGTGTCTTTAGTAACCAAATATTATTGTCTAATTCATCTAGTTGTAGTAATCAACCAACATCAGTAGCAACAGTGTATATTATTTTAAACAATAGGACTTGCGTAATTTTCAACCAACAACTTGAAGGGAAGTGGCCCAACTCTGAGCTAAAATTTTCAGTTATTAGCCCATAGTTACTGGTCGGGGGGGTCAGCTTCATCTACCTGTGCAATCTGTATGTATCCAATCCTCACTTTCAGTATGTTTTTTTTAAATTTACCTTATTCATAGGGAGCTTGCTTATAATGATTTTTGCAAATTTTCTTACTTTTGGTTGATGTTATTCCTACATCCAATTTTTTACTGCTGAGGAGTACTCCATTGTATAGATGTACCACAGTTTGTTGATCCATTCCTCCATTGAGGGGCATCCATTCCTTAGTTGATGGGCATCTAGATTGTTTACAGGTTCTTGCTATTACAAATAATGCTGATATGAACATAGCTGAGCTAATTCATTTGGGGTGTGAATGTGTGTCTTAAGGGTATATGCCCAATTGTGGTATTGCTGGTTCTGTGGGGAAAGTGATTCCCAGTTTTCTGAGAAACCTCCATACTGCATTCCAGAGTGGCTGAACAAATTTACACTACCACTATCAATGAAGTAGTGTTCCCCTTGCTCCGCATCCTCTCCAGCATAGGCTGTCATCTGTGTATTTCATCTTAGCCAATCTGACAGGTGTAAGGTGGTAACTCAAAGGTGTTTTGATTTGCATTTCTCTGATGGTTAAAGATGTTGAGCGTTTTTTCAAGTGCCTTTCAGCCATTTGTAATTCTTCTGCTAAGAATTCCCTTTTTAGTTCTGAACCTCATTTTTAATTGGGCTATTTAGGGTTTTGGGCTTTTTTGAGTTCTCTATATATTTTAGACATCAGTCCTCTGTCGTTTGTAGGGTTGGCGAAAATCTTTTCCCATTCTGTGGCCTGTCATTTTGTTTCAATGATTGTGTCTTTGCCCTTACAGAAAATTCTCAATTTCAGGAGATCCCACGCATTGATTGTTGTTCTTAGTGTCTGTGCTACTGGTGTTATATTTAGGAAGTGGCCACCTGTGCCAATGCTTTCAAGGTATTTCCCACTTTCTTTTCTATCAAGTTCAATGTAGATGGTCTTATGTCAAGGTCTTTGTTCCACTTGGTTTTGAGTTTTGTGCAGGGTGATTACCTAGGATCAATTTGCATTTTTCTACATACTGACATCCAGGTATGCCAACATAATTAGTTGAAGGTACTATCTTTTTTTGCATTGAATATTTTTGACCTCTTTGTCAAAAATCAGATATTCATAGGTGTGTCTGGATCTTCATTTCAATTTCATTGATCCACAAGTCTGTTTTTTTTTATTTTTATTTTTAAGTACCAGACTGTTTTTAGTATTGTAGCTCTATAGTATAACTTGAAGTCAGGGATGGTGATGCCTCCTAAAGTTCTTTTGTTAAGCAAAACATTTTGGCAATCCTGGCTTTTCTGTTATTCCAAATAAAACTAAGTATTTTTCTTTCAAGGTCTGTAAAAAATTGTGTTGGGATTTTGATGGGAAGTGCATTGAGTCTTCAGATTGCTTTTGGTAAGTATGCCATTTTTACTATGTTGATCCTACCTATCCAGGAACATGGGAGGTTTTTCTATTTTCTGATATCAATTTCAATTTCTTTCTTCAGTGATTTAAAGTTTTTGTCAAACAGATCTGTTATTGTTTGGTTATAGTAACATTGAGTGTTTAATCCTATTAGCAACTGTTATAAAGGGTAATGTTTCTCTTATTTCTTTTCCAGCCTGTTTGTCTTTAGTGTATAAGAGAGCTATTTTTTAAATTAATATTGTATCCTGCTACATTGCTGAAGAAGTTTATCAGCCTTAGAAGTTCCCTGGTAGAATTTTGTAGGTCACTTATGTATACTATCATATCATCTGCAAATAGAGATAGTTTTACTTCTTCTTTTCCAATTTGTATTCCCCTAATCTCCTTTGGTTCTCTTATTGCTTTAGCTAAAACCTGGAGACCTATATTGAATAGATACAGGGAGAGGGAACAGCCTTGTCTATTTCCTGATTTTAGTGGGCTTGTTTTGAGTTTTTATACATTAAGTTTTAAGTTGGCCATTGGCTTTTTATAAATCCCATTTATTATACTTAGGAATTTTCCCAGTATTCCTGATTTTTCCAGGACTTTTATCATAAAGGAGTGTTGGACTTTGTCAAAAGATTTTTCAGTGTCTAAGGAGATGATCATGTGGGTTTTTTTCCTTCCATTTGTTTATATGAGAGGTGAAATTTATAGTTTTTCAAATGTTGGACCACTCCTGCATTTCTGGGATGAAGCCTACTTGGACATGATGGATAACTTTCTTTTTATATGTGTTGTAATCAGTTTGAAAGAATTTTGTTGAGTATTTTTGCATCAATGTTCATGAGGGAGATTGGTCTGTAATTTACTTTCTTTGTTGTGTCTTTGGGTGACTTGGGTATCAGGGTGATTGTGGCCTCATAAAAAGAGTTTGGCAGCGTTCCTTCAGTTTACACTGTGTGGAACAGTTTGTTGAGTATTGGTATTATTTCCTCTTTGAATGTCTGATATGATTATGCACTAAAACCATCTGAACCTGGGCATTCTTATTTGGGAGAATTTTAATAACAACTTCAATTTTTCTTGAAAAATTGTTATAAGTCTATTTAGGTTTTAATCTGTTTTTAATTTAATTTTAGTAATTGGTACTTGTCCAGAAAGCTGTCCATTTCTTTTAGATTTTTTATTGTAGTAGAGTGTAGATTTTCAAAATAATACCTGATAATTCTCTGGATTTCCAGGCAAACAGTTGTTATGTCCCCTTTTCATTTCTGATTCTGTTAATTTGAATATTCTCTCTCTCTGCCTTTTGGTTAGCTGGGAAAAGGGTTTCTTTATCTTGTTGAGTTTCTCAAAGAACCAACTTTTGATTCATTGATTTTTTTTTGTATTGTTCACTTTGTTTCTATTGTATTGATTTCAGCCCTAAGTTTGATTATTTTCTGCCTTCTACTCCTTCTAGGTGAGTTTGCTTCTAATTGTCCTAAAACCCTCAGATGAGTTGTTAGGTCTCTTGTGTGAGCTTTCTCTTGTTTTTTTTTATATAGGCATCTAGTGCTATGAATTTTTTTATCATGGCTTTCATTATGTCCTATAAGTTTGGATATGCTGTGGATTCATTTTCATTAAATTCTAGAAAGTGTTTGATTTCTTTCTTAACTTCTTCCTTGACCCCAGAGATGGTTCAATATAGAGATGCTCAGTTTCCATGAGTTTGTAAGCTTTCTGTGATTTTTGTTGCTGTTTTTTGTTTGTTTGTTTGTTTGTTTGTTTTTATTTATTTTGTATTTATCAAGAAAAACAGTAAAATGAATTTAAAATGCTGATAAGTTAACAATAACTATAAAGAAGATACAAATCATAAGCATGACTTATCAAGGGTGATAATGCAAATAAGATTGCTACACATATATTTACTTTGTATTCAGCTTTCCCTCTGAATTTTTTTCCATCCGTATATATCCTTATTCAAGTTCCCTTCCCCCTCCCACCACATCAGGTCATTTTTTCTTCTCCACAACTCCCCATTCCCTCCCTGGGCAGGGAGCAGACAGTCCTATGGTCCCACTGACCCAATAATGCTTTGATCAGTCTCCACTCCTGGCAAATCCAGTTTTGTCGCCCCTCCCTCAAGAATGAGTCTGGTGTTCCTATAGTTGGAGTGGGATCTTTTGTTGCTGTTGAATTATAACTTTAGGCCTTTATAGTCTGATATGATACAAGGGGTTATTCCCATTCTTTTGTATCTATTGATATTTGCCTTATGACCAAGTATGTGATCAATTTTAGAGAAACTTTCATGGGGTGATGAGATATATTTATATTCTTTTGTGTTTGGATGAAAGTTTTTGTATATATCTATTAAGTCCATTTGCATTATAACATCTGTTAGACCCCTTATTTCTTTGTTGAGTCTTTGTCTGGCTGACCTATCCAAGGATTAATGTGGGGTATTTAAGTCTCTCACTATTAGAGTGTCATATTTGATGTGGATTTCAAACTTTTATAGTGTTTCTTTTATATATGAAGGTACCCTTATATTAAGGGCATATTTAGGATTGAGATCTCATCTTGATCGATTTTTCCTGAGACAAATAAATAATATCCATCCTGGCCTCTTTTTATTGATTTAAGTTTGCAGTCACATTTATTAGTTTACTCTGAGCCCGTGTTTGTCTTTGAGTTGAGGTGTGTTTCTTGTATGCAACAGTTTTGGTTTTTTTATCCATCATTTTAGGGTTTGTCTTTTTATAAGTGAATTAAGTTCATTGATGTTAAGGAATATATTAATGACCACCAATTGTTACTTCCTGTTATTTTTGGTGTTAGTTTTATGTACTTCCTTTCTTAGGGATTTCTTCCGTGGGATTATTGATTGTGGTTTCATAGGGGTATCTGGGTTTCTTATGTTAGAGTTTTCCCTCAAGTGCTTTCTGTAGTGCTGGATTGCTGGATTGGTATTGTTTAAATTGTCTTTGCCATGAAATAATTTGATTAGTCCACCTATGGTTATTGATAGTTTTGCTGAGTATAGTAGTCTGGGTTGACAATCATGTTCTTTTAGTGTCTGTATAATATCTGACCAGGATCTTCTTACGTTGATTGTTTTCATTGAATACTCTGGCATTATTCTGTTGGGTCAGCCTTTATAGGTAAGGTAGCCCTTTTCCTTTGCAGCTCTTAATATTTTTCTTTGTTCTGTACATTTTGTAGCCTAATTATTATATGGTGAGCAAACTTTTTTCGGGGGTCTACTCTATTTGGTGTCCTGTAAGTTTCTTGTATTTTTATTGGCATTTCTTTCTTTACATTGGGAAAGTGTTCTATGATTTTATTGAATATGTTATCTGTGCCTTTTAGCTGGATTTCTTGTCCTTCTTCCATTCCTATTATTCTCAGCTTTGGTCTTTTCATGGTGTCCCAGATTTTCTGAATATTTTGTGTTATGGCTTTTTTTTGGTTTTGGTGTTTTCTTTTAGTGCTTTATCTATTTCCACTTTTGAGTTGTCTGTCCACTCCAAAGAGTCTCTGTTCCAGCTCTTGGATTCTGTTGCTCATGTTTGAATATGTAGTTCCAGATCATTTCTTCAGATTCTCTACTTCATCCTTTGCTTCATTTTGTGCCTTCTCTTATTGTTTCTATTTCAATTTTTAGTTCCTGGACTGATTCTTTCATTTGTTGGATTTCTCTTTGTTTTCTTTCAAGGATTTGTTCATCTCCTCTTTTTTTGTTTGCTTATTTTTTCATCTATTTCTTTAAGGGACTTTTTACTATCCTCTTAAGGCTTCTATATCTTCATGAGGGTGTTTGTATTGTTTCCTTCTGTTTCCTCTTCATTGCTCTGTTCAGGTTCTGGTGCTGTAGAGACATCAGCTTCTTCTTGTGGTGCCTTTTTGTTCTTCACGTTGTTACAGTTATTTTTGCACTGATGTCTGCCCATTGCTTCCTTGGTTCACTCTTAGTCAAGTCTTAGTGAAATCTTAGTCTGTTGTGGCCACAGGGGTTGTGTGTTTCCTGTCTTTTTTGGAAAAAGAGGTTGCATGATTTTTGGCTTTGGTCAGGTCACGGGATCCTAGCTGTCTGAAGCTGCCTGACTCCCACTGTGCCTTGGACACCACAGGGCCATGCTGTTCAGAGAGACGTCAGTCCCTCTGAGATGATGCAGCCTGTCTTAAAGGTGAGGTCTTTGTGTTTGTGATGTGATTCCTGGGGTTGCTGAGGTAGGCTTTTCACAGCCCCGTATGTGAGGTCAAATCTGGGACTGTTGCTCTGCCCTCTGGGATGAAGACCCCTGAAGGCCCAGTGGCTGGAACTTGACCATCTCCCACTTCGTGCTGAACTTGTGAACTTTGCTGTCTAAATCTGCCTGATTCCCACTCTGCCTCTATTTTCTTTTATATATATATTTTTTTTTCTTTATTTATTTTGTATTTATCAAGAAAAACAGTAAAATGAATTTAAAATGCTGATAAGTTAACAAAACTATAAAGAAGATACAAATCATAAGCATGACTTATCAAGGGTGATAATGCAAATAAGATTGCTACACATATATTTACTTTGTGTTCAGCTTTTCCTCTGAATTTTTTTTCCATCCCTGTATATCCTTATTCAAGTTCCCTTCCCCCTCCCACCACATCAGGCCATTTTTTCTTCTCCACAACTCCCCATCCCCTCCCTGGGCAGGGAGCAGACAGTCCTATGGTCCCACTGACCAAATAATGCTTGAATCAGTCTCCACTCCTGGCCAAATCCAGTTTTGTCCCTCTTCCCTCAAGAGTGAGTCAGGTGTTCCTATAGGTGGAGTGGGATCCAAAGGGTCAGTCCAGGGTGTTTCTTATCCTAAGCTGTTCAGTGGTTGTGGTTTGCCGCTTGGGCATGCTTGGCTTTTTTTCTTGTTTGTCTGTTTAGAGACCACTAATGAGTGAGTACATCCCCTGCTTATCTTTCTGAGATTGTGATATCTCGCTCAGGAGGATATTCTCCAAATCCATGCATTTGCCTGCGAATTTTAGGATATCATTTTTTCTTACTGCTGAGTAGTATTCCATTGTGTAGATGTACAACAGTTTGTTAATCCATTCTTCCGTTGAGGGACATCTAGGTTGTTTCCAGGTTCTTGCTATTACAAATAATGCTGCTATGAACATAATTGAGCTAATACCTTTGGAGTGTGAATGTGCCTCTTTAGGGTATACACCCAGAAGTGGTATTGCTGGGTCCTTGGGGAGATTGATTTTTAATTTTCTGAGAAACTGCCATATTGCATTCCAAAGCTTACACTCCCACCAACAATGGAGGAGTGTTCCCCTTGCTCCACATCCTCTTCTTTTTATTAAAAAATTCTTTCCTTCCATGTGTCCCCCTGCACTCCCATCCTTCTGTTTTCTAAATGTCTCCCAGTTTGCCTTTATCCTTCCCTTACCCCATCTCTCATCCCCTCTCCAAAAAGGGCTGGAAGTCTCAAGGTGGGTTAGCTCAGCATGGTGCATCCAGTCCAATCAGGTTCGATTTTCTCATCCTAATATCAAAACTGAGTTGGACACTCCTCTTCAGAGAATGGGCTTCAAGGTGCAAGCTCATTTATAGGAACACAGGCTGATCTTACCCCTCAAGGCTCTACATACAACTCATGCTACTTGACAGTTGCCTACTCTTGGAGGGTTTAGTTCTATTTTTCTATGGTTTTCTGGGACTGTTCTTGATTCAGTGTGCTCTCCAGAGCTCCAGGCAGCCATCTCTGTGGGACTCCTCTTCATGCTCCCTATCTCCTTGTTCATACAGACCCTTCTCCCACCCCCAACTGTAAGTGGAACTTGGCCCAGTGCTCATCCATGGATCTTTGCCTCCACTTTCATTCATTGTTGGGTCTATGTTCTGTGATGACACTTAGGGTGATTATTTATTTGATTATAGGGGACATCCTGTTAAACCACCCTCGCCATTTTGGTTGGGGACCTATAAAGGGACATCTTGTGGTTTCCTGAGGGTTTCCCTACAACCCCGTCTCTTTTCATCCTTGCACTGGCTTTTGCTATAAAGATATCAATCTCTTTTCTCTCTCTCCTTGTTTCTCCTCTCACTTAATCATCTCCTTCTCTCATGATTTGTTGTTACCTCTCCTTGGTCACCACCTGTAATGGTCCCAATCTCCTAATGTGATCTTTATTTTTCCTTCCTAGGAGAATTCCTGGCTGTCTCACTAAAATTCCTTCTGATCCCAAGCTGTTCAGGGATTGTGGTTTGCACCTTAGATATTCTTTGCTTTTTGTCTTGAATCTACTTATGTGTAAAGACATCCCATGCCTACTTTTCTGGGCTTGTGATACCTCATTCTGGGGGATATTCTCCAAATCCATCTGTTTTCCTGCAAATTTTAGGATGTCATTCTTTTTTAATGCTGAATAGTACTCCATTGTATAGATGTATCACAATTTGCTAATTCATTCTTCAGTTGATGGGCATCTAGGTTGTTTTCAGTTTCTTGCAACTATTTTTAGTGAAATTATTTTTATTTTATCTTTTATTATGAATGAAGACATATTTTTTTAGCCATGTAAACCCTTGTTCAGATTCCCTTCCCCTTTCTGCGCCTCCCAGTCACTCACTCTTCTCTCCATCACTTTATCTCCTCATTACTTTATCTCCTCCCCAACAAGAGCAGGAGAAAGTTATATGGGGTGCTGAGAAATACATATATTCCTTTGTGTTTGGGGTGGAAGCTTCTGTAAATATCTATTAAGTCCATTTGTGTCATAACATCTGTTAGACCCCTTATTTCTCTTTCTGGCCCTACAGAAAGCACTAGAGGGAAAACTCCAAATTAAGGAATCCAGAGACACACATGAAATGAGAAGCAATCAGAAACCCCACAGGAAAAAAAAAGCCCAAAGAAGGTAAATACACAAAAGCCATCACCAAAAATAACAGTAAATAACAATCAATGGTTATTGATATCCCTTAGTAGCAATGAACTCAAATCACCTAAGATATATCCTAACACATTGAATACAAAAATAGAAGCCATTCTTCTGTTGCATACAAGAAACATACCTCAACTTCAAAGACAGACACAGGCTCAGAATAAAGAGTTAGAAAAAGATTTTCCAATTATATGGTCCCAAGAAACAATCTGGCATAGGTATCCTAATATTTAACAAAATTGACTTTAAACTAAAATAATCAAAGAAGACCAGGATGAACATTACTTACTCATCTCAGCAAAAATCCACCAAGATAAGATCTCAATCCTGAATATTTATGCCCCCAATATAAAGGTACCTACATATGAAAAAAAAAAACCCACTGCTAAAGCTTAGAACCAACATCAAATTCCACACTCTAATAGTGGGTGACTTCAATACCCCACTTTCATCCATGGATAGGTCAACCAGTTAGAGAATCAACAGAGAATTAAGGGGTCTAGCAAATGTTATGACCCAAATAGATTTAATACATATTTACAGAAGCTTCCAACCAAAGAAATATACATATTTCTCAGCACCCCATGAAACTTTCTCTAAAATTGATCACATACTTGGTCATAAAGCAAATATCAAAAGGTACAAAAAAATGAGTATAATCCCTAGTATATTGGACTACCACTGTCTAAAGTTAGAGTTTAAAAACAACAAAAGCTTAAACCCCACATCAAATACTACACTCTAATAATGGGAGACTTAAATTATCCCATATCTCTACCACATAACTTGGCACCTTTTTTCAGCATAGTAATTTTATCTCCTACTTTCCCTCCACCTCTTTGCTACCCTGAGACTCCATTTCTTTTTCATACATTTTTTTTTTGTCTGCAAATCAGGCCTAACATGTATCTGTCCAGCTATTTTTCAGGTAGTTTCTTTATTATTCCAATTACAGTGACGTATGTTCACACAGTGTAAAGGAATAGTTCAAAGGTAGGGACAACGTATTTTTCAGACATAAGTGGCTATCAAATATGAAGTCTATTGCCAGGTATGTTTACTTGTTTTGGATTGTTTGTCAGTGAGTTTTCTTAGTCCTTCCTCACAAACATACAGGTTATTGTCATCATTCCTTTTTACTTACCAGAATATGAAGGTAGACTCTATTGCAGAAGACAACACATATTTGAGTCATAGAACATGGCAAAGTCAAACTGGCAACAATCTAGGCATTTTATTCTTGTTAGCTTATGTTCATAGTGCCAGAAAGTGATATGCACATGAATGATACCTGGGGGAAAATGTCATTAACTCTCTTACCCAGATTTGAACCCTGTGAGCTGTAATAACAACTGGTTTTGTATGCAATACATACACAAGCATTATGAAACCAGCCAAACACTATTTGATTGTATTTAATGTCTTTTCCATAAAAGAAAGTACACGCCTCTGCTGTAAACTGGGGGGGGGGATAAAAAAGAAAGAAAGAAAAAGAAGAACCAAATCAAACAAACCAATCAAACAAAAATGCAAAACAGTGGTCGACTAAGTCATAAACCTTAGGGAAAATTATTACTTTGCTTAATCTGTGGTTTTTAACCTGTCGTGGGTCATGTCCCCTTAAGGTCAAATGATCTTTTCACATGGTTCTCCTAAGAATGTCAGAAAACACACATACTTATAATTTATAACAGTAGCAAAATTACTCTTTTGATCTAGCAATAAAAATAATTTTATGGTTGGGAGGGTCCCTACATATGAGAAAATCTATTAAAGGGTCACAGCTTTATAAATGTTGAAAACCACTATGTGTTAAATGGACATAAAATTAAACTTCCCACTAAGTCAATGTGCCTTTTAATCTCTCATGAAATAATCTTCTATTTGGAGCAGTTTAGTTTTTTACATGTTCTTTAATTTTACTTTGTTTTAAAACTTTTACTTTTGCATAAAGATTTAATTACTTTGCATCTGTATTTCTTCATTAGATATTATGGTGGCTTTGTCTCTGTATTATTCTCCTTTTTTCTCTTAACTATAATTCATATACTACTTTCAGTCCTTTACCATTTTAAATGTCTCTTTTCATGCTGTTCTCTTTCTTTATCATATATACTATTTTCCTTAATTTTAATAAACCTCAATCTCTGCTTACCTTAAAACATAAACCTAGCCTTGTTTTACTTTTATTACTCTTCTACAGCTTTCATAGTATTTTTCTCTACTAACCTTTGTTTCTTTTCTCTCTTTGCATCACAGACTCATAGCCTAGGACCTTTTTTTTTTTCTAAGTTCTTCAAATACTATTGAATTCAAAGAGATGATTTTTAACTAATAATTATTTTTTAATAACTTATTACTTTATACCTCAGCTTTGGTTACTTCTACAGCTAGTATTCTATACCCAGAGTAGTACTAGAGACTGTGTAAAATACTGAGCAGAAAGTTCTACTGTCTACAACCTTAGTCCAGTGGGGGAAAAAATCAGTCCTGCTAACATAGCGCCATTTAAATATTTCAAACACTAGAACTGAAATAATATAGGTAAAATTACTAATAAATTATGAGATCCCAGGTGTGTCAATTCAAATGTAGACATAAAAAATTAAGGAAACAGAATTCCTTCAAAAAATTAACATTTTCACAGTAGTATACTTCAATGAGAGAGAATTAAATAAAGAGCTGGAAAATGAATTCAAAATAGAAATTATAAGAATATACCTTCTGTTACCAAATTGTTCAGGGATTATGGTTTGTATCCTGCATATTCTTTGCTTTGTGTCTAAAATCCACTTATGAGTGAGTATGTATCATGTTTATCTCTCTGGGTCTGTGTTACCTGTCTCAGGATGATACTCTCCAAATCTATCCATTTGTTGCAAATTGGGGGATGTCATTTTTTTTTTCCTTCTTTATTTTGTATTTATCAAAAAAAACACAGTAAAAAAAAAGAATTTAAAATGTGGAAGGGTTAACAATAACTATACAGAGGATAAGAATCATAAGCATGGCTTATCAAGGGTGGAAATACAAATAAGATTGCTACACCTATATTTTCTTTGTGTTCATCTTTCCCTCTGAATTTTTTTTTTCCA
>PVIH01030255.1:0-12424 GCA_004025045.1 Sigmodon hispidus | reverse complement strand
TCTTCTTTGAGAGCTTCGATGATCATCAAAAAGGAATTTTTGGTGTTGCTTCCTTCTGTTTCCTCTTCATTGCTCAGTTCAGGTCTTGTATTTGTAAAATCGCCACTTTCTTCTGGAGTTACCATATTGCCTTTTGTATTATTATGTAATTTCTTGCACTGACGTTTGCCCATGGGTTCAGTGATTCACGATTAGATGGTTCCTGATCAGTTGTGGCACTTTGGTTTGTGTGTCTCCTGTCACCTCTCTGGTCAGGGTTCGAAACCGCCCCTCAGAGACCCCTGCAGTTGGTTTGCTCAGTTCACTCAGTTCGGGGTCACGGTAGGGATCCTTGCAGATACCCTCAGCAGCAGCAGGAGCTGTGGGTGTGGCCAGGTGCAGAGTTCAGCTGCCCCCTGCTCCAGAGTGCGCTGGGACGCCGCAGAGAGCACAGGTCCCGGTGGCGGAACCGGAAGCAGTGTGAGGTCAACTCTCCCTCCCAGGCCAGGATACAGGCGCTGAGGCCCGCCGAGCCCTCCTCACCTCTGGTCAGGGTTCGAATCCGCCCCTCAGAGGCCCCTGCAGTTGGTTTGCTCAGTTCACTCAGTTCAGGGTCGCAGTAGGGCTCCTAGTAGATTCCCTGAGCAGCAGGAGCTGCGGGTGTGGCCAGGTGCAGAGTTCAGCTGCCCCTGCTCTGCAGAGAGCACAGGTCCCGGTCCCATAGTCACTTTTAACATGCTGGATTTTCAAGGAGCGACAGCAAAAAGATGCACAGACCATCCACTGGGATTTCATCCTGCCTCAGAGTGTGGACCCAGACTGGCAGTCCCTCCATATAAATGATCTGAAACCCATTTTTTACACTGAGACTTCTTTCTCTTGGCACCACCACACATAATTTGACCCACCACAGACTCATACAAGCTGTCTCTTCACCTCAGTTAAAAACTATACTCCAGCTGAACATCTACATGAGGCAGGCTTGTTGTGGACATGGTAAGGCAAATCTCCCAAACCAACCACTTCTTCTTCCTAACTTTGGAAGTCTACTACAGCTAACTTTACATCTGTGACTTGGCCCATCTAGGACCCAATAAAACAGCTCCATTATTCTCAACCATTTCTCATCCCTCTATGTTCCCCAAGAAGGCCATTTTGCACTCGCTGCTAGGTTCTAACCTGTGGGCTAAAAACACATAGCAAAAGACAAAATCAACAATCTACCTACAGATGCTCAGGTGTCTCATTAGAACATTAAAAACATGATGAGCTCATAGAGTTTGCCTCCCCCTAGATACACCAATTCCAGAATGATGGTCTCCATAGACAATTATTTAGATGAAATTTAAGGCATGAAACTTAAAGGAACAATTATAAACACGCCTAAGCAGTTAAAAAGTGGTTTAAAGAGGACATGAACAGCACATTACTGAACTGAGAAAATAATACACTAACAAATTCCTCGAGAGGGTTAGGCACAATATCTAGATGGGGACCTTGTATTGATGACAGCAGGCTTTCTTGGATAATTCACAAAGCACAGTCACACAGACAGTGATAGTTGAATTTTATGGGACAGAAGATAAGATGAGGAGCTATGTGTATGAGAAAGAGATGTGTGAGGAAGAAGGGGAGGGAGGTAAAGAGAAAAGGGAGGGCACAAGTCTAGTCAGAATGCATTATATACATGGGTGTAACTGTCAAAGACCAACATTACTAATAAAAATGAGCAAAAAGAAGATGTAAGAAATAAAGAAACCAAAGAAGAGAGGATGGAGTGATGAAGAGGGAGGCATTAACAAAGGGGAGGAACAGGAATAAAAGTGGAGAAGAAAAGAAATAAGGAAAAAGAAAAAGTAATTTCTTGTTTAGTGCTTAGTACTCCTCACCATCATGAACAGTCTGCACTGGCTACTTTTTGCTACAAAAAGAGGTTTCTTTGACCAAGGCTGAAGGATGCACTAGTCTATGAGGAACATAAGTATTTGGAAGGCAGCTTGACAATGTATCCATTTAGAAAACAGAAGCAAAATGTTCACCCTAGAGTCTATGACCTTCTCAGTCACAGGTGTTTCATCAAATTACCCCTTAAACACTGAAGAAACTAAAGAGGGCATGGCAAGAATGTAAGAGCTGAAAGAAGGGAAGAGGACAGGGTAGTGCTGCATTTTAGGAATGAAGTGGCATTTGTACTCATGAACTCAGCATCTGCAGTTACCAGCAGAAGACTGGGCCTATTCATTCATATTTGTAATGGATGGGGGAGGGACTTTCGGACCCAGCTCCTTCTCAGGGAGTTGTCATTGATGACTTCTGGAAAGAGTCATTGTCTGCCTTCATGTAGTCACTGGTGGTTGCTATGATTGTCTCAGCAGATAGCTATATACGCATGGCCACTCAGGTAGTTCCTTGTTAAAGTCAGTGGGTCAGAAAGAAAAAAATAAAATGCCATAATAACAGGAGGAGGATGTTTTGGGTTGTTGGTAGGGGTAGGAAGGATGTAACAGAGTAGAGGGGTGAATGCCCCCAGGATGTATGTGATATATACACATGTGAAACTGTCACAGAATAAATGAATTTAAAAACAAGATGTTAATTTTTTTGCTGGAAGGATAGTATTCTTTATGCTGACAAAATAATTGTCATGCATTTTAATTTATATAGGGCTTATCTGTATTACCAGTTTTATTGTGTCAACCTTATGAGAGCACTTCCTTTGGTCAAAATCAATGTTCAATAAAGGTAGTTTATGACAAGGTAATGCAATGATTAGTCAAATACAGATTGTGTGGGAGGAGTCTCAGATCAAATGGCTTACACTTCCTGTTTGATTCAGCTGATACTGTTTGCAGGTGGGAGGTGGAGGTTGTCAATTTTGCAGTCACTGTCAGATCCTGTTTCTATGGATATTTTAATCGACTGCCATTGGGTAGTCAATGATGCCATGGGAACAGCATTCTAATAATGTCATTTCTTCTCAGAAGTAGCAATTTTCTTTGTTCCTGAAATGTGACAGACCCACTGGCATCTTAAAAATTTCCCCATATATGTATGCTTGTGAATGCCATGTCACAGCTCCTCTCTTGCAGAGCTATTGTAAATAAGAGCATTATATTCCCAAACCATAATCTTTTAGTTAATGGAACAAAGAGGAAGTAAAATAAGTTAACAGTCAACATGAGGTGCACAAATTGCCTTCATTTAAACTTATTCATTAAAATCACATTTAATGTTCCAATGTGTCTTACTGTCACCATGAAACAATTACATGTCCTAGCTGAGTGATGTCCTCCCTGAACTGCTCTGAACATTGTCTCACCTGTCATTTTACTCCACTCCACAGTGTGGATTCTGTACTGTTTTGAACAACAGTTTCTGTCAGACAGGCTTGCAGCAGGCTACTTCTAAAAGGGATTACCAGCAGCTGGAACAAATATTTCAATAATAAAACATATTTTATCATGATATATTTGTTGTGAAATATCAACTACATGTTGCTGCCTAAGCAAATGTTATTGTTCATTGTGAGCAAATATTTTGAAGTGTCTCACAATTTATTATATGTGTATATATAAACATGGTTGATATGCAAACTGGATCAGCCCTTGGAAAGCTGAGAGCTGATTCTGTGAGAGTACAAGAATTCCTTCGGGGATTTATAGCAAATTTCTTGCAGATGCTCAAGTCTAAAAATGTTCAGAATAAAGGGGAAAGAAGAGGGCAAGATGATTGGACACAGTCATCACCCTAGCAAGGGAAGTCCTATCACTTTCTTCAAGTCTCCTGTTTTCGATTTCTTGGTAGTAGAGGGTTTTGTTGTAACACAATAGTATTGGCAAAAGTTGGGGCATGTATTTTAGAAAAGATTGTTTAACCTATGGGCACTTTTACTTGGGAAGTTTTGGGGTATGGGAGTAGAGAGGGCTAACAGAAATGATGGACATTCTAAAGCCCTTTGAAGCCATCTCACAGTTTGGTGACTGTTTCATTGACTGTTACTCTTCTGATACATAAAAACAGCTCATAGTTTCATTTGATTATTTTTTTTATATCACAAGCAAAATGTACATTATTTCTTTCCTTGCATATAATGCAAATGAAATGTTATACAAACAAATGTGTCATTAACATAACATTTTAGATTTCACTCACTGGTTTCATTGTGGTTCCTAGATTCAGAATAATTTATGGTGACTTCAGTCCTTGCCAGTTTCACCAATTTCAATGGGAAAAAAATCTTGAATGCATAGAATCACTTTGGGAAATCTGTCTTTTTTTTTCTTTAAGTGTTTGTGTGGGAAACTGGGTCCCATAAGTGAATGTGCTACAAGCCCAGAGTGAGATGTTCTACTGTAGATGGGGATAAAAACATACAGGCAAAGTGTAAGTCTCAGCACAGGCTAAGTTAAAAATAAGTCAGTGCATTCTCAACCAAGTACTGTAGCTATTACTCAAAGGAAACTTGTCTCAACAATGTTTATTCTACTTGCCCTCAGATTTATTTTGTTGAATTTATCTTTTTGGAGATTTGTACATCTTCTAGTTTTACTCTTAAAAACATTTTCCAGTTTTCATCAGAACACAAGGCTGAATGGTTTTTTTCACCAGAATAGTGTACATGCAATGGGACTTCAATGATGACGGTGTAGAAATAAGGTACAATGTCTTCCCAACTTCTGTCATTGCCCCTGCCCTGCTATTCACACATGTCTTAGAATTTCTGCTATATCCAAATACTAGAGTCAAGTTAAAAGATCACCCTTAATCCCTATCTGAGAGAGGGACAAATCTAAGTAGCCAAGACCAGCAAGCAGTTCACCTCTAACTGCTGCCCAGAATTGGAATCATAGCATCTCAGGATACTCATTCATCAAAGTAGCATTGGCCTTGACATCTGAGCCTCCCTGGGCAGTAGTCTTGGGCGGATAAAATGGCTAATCATGCCTCACTTTGAGAAAGAAAAATGGGAGCTCTGTGTAGTACTGGTCCATGCATCATCACCATTTTCAGGACAAGTGAAATGTCAAGGTTAAAATACCCTCAAGCTATCTATAAAAGAATGTAAGCCATATACACAGTCATGACAGAGTTGTGAAATATTATTCAATTGGTTTTGCCATCAAAAAATATTTTCTGTCCCACATTTATCAAAAAAGGTACTGAATTAAAAGTAGAAGTATGGCAACAGAATGGTATCCTGTCTAACTTAATGAATGTGCAACAGTCAGTGTAGCTAAAGAAAATGTATCATATTGAAACTGGAAGGTGTTTCAGTATGATACTTGATATTTCCATCTTCTTTACAATAAGAATTTGCTTTTTATGGTTGTATTTGCAATGAAGAAACAGAAACACTCGTTTTATATTTATTTTTAATAATTCTACAAATAAAACTTTTTTCCACAAAATAGAATTTAGTAAATAAAAAGGCATTTTATTCCAATTCAAAGACTTCATCAGCTATTAAAAGGTCAATATTCAGATGTAATATATAATGTGTAGAATTATAAAGAGAATATTTTTGAAAACTTGATTGAAGTACAGATGTTAATGATTAGCATTTAAACTGATAATAGAATTACATTTTACTATTACATGTAAACACATTTTAATATTATTACATCAAAATTTTAAGAATATAGAAATGGAGACAAGATGGCTCAGAGGTTAAGCATGTTGGCTGCTCTTCAGAGGATTCAGGTTCAACTCCTAGAACCCATATGATGGCTAAAAATCATTTGTAACTCCAGTACCAGGGTATCTTCCATTTTCTGTCTTCTGGGGGCACCATACACATGCAGGCACAAGACCCATACACATAAAAAATAAATAAAGTATAAAAAAAGAGTATGTATATTTTTGAATAATAAAAATTACATAAATTTAAATTATTTGATACAAGAGTTAATGAATTTCAGATACTTGTGTCAGTATTTAGAACACAATGAAAATTAAATACTTCCTAATCTCAATAATTTTCTAATCCATGAAAAGTTGCTTGTTTCTTTGTTCCTTGATATAATCTTTCTTTCATTCCATCCGTTCTTTTTTCTTCCTTCCTTCCTTACTTTTCATTCTTTTTTCTTTCTCTTTCCTTCCTCCCTCTCCCCTTCCTTCCATCCCTCCCTCCCTCCTTCCCTCTCTCCCTCCCTCTTCCCTTCCTTCCCTCTCTCTCTTAGAAACAGGATCTCATGCAGCCTAGGTTACAAACTTTCTATGTAGCTAATGATAACCTTGAGCTTCTAATCCTCCTACCTCTACTTTTCAATGCTGGCATTAGAGGCATGCACCAGGAAATATGAATTGTGTGGTGCTGGTAATTAAAACTAAGGCTTTGTTTATTCTAGGTAAGAACTCTACTAATGTAGTTACTTCTATTTTCATAGCTTCCAAAAGGTATCTAAAAATACTAAAACTTGGCACCAAGCAAAGTTGAAGACTTTGGGCCATCACTGAAGGATGACTATATTTTTATGTATGTAAAAAGAAGTGAAAGCATAGAGTCTCTATCTTTATATTCAATAGAGAACAAAAGAAATTAACAGCTTAGAAATATTGTTTATTCTACTACAGTCATTGACTTGATGCTGAAAAACAAAATCTATTTACCACACAGCTTATCACTTCAGCTTTCAAAGACACAATAGGGCTCATCTAATAGGCTAAGGTTTTAATTCCAGGAATTACAGAAGAGGAGGAAAATGACAAGGATGGTGTTATACTCTTCCTTCTTTATTATGACACCCAGAATAACTTTTCAAAAAGATTTGAAGCTAGTATTAAGAAACTTAACTAAGGCAATTCATGTGAATAATACTATTGACAAGACCAGATTTAATCAGGTCATGACTTTTGAAAATAGTCAACAAGCAGTAAATTATTTTCTGAGAACAATTACAGATTTTGAGTTTAGAAACTATCATGTAAATTTTAGTATTCCCATTTCACACAGGTTCACATACCTCTTATGTATTTCCATGGAGCTTTCCTATTACTGAGGTTAGGAGATTTACAATTGGGCTGATAACACTCTCCACAAAAACTACAGATCAATAAAACTCCCATTATTAGGCAGGCGAGAATTCTACCACTGAACCACCAATGCTTACAAAGAAATTTTCTTTCAAATGCTTGGTCAGGGTGTAATTTATAGGACTATCAATGTGGTCCTTAGTTTCCTCTGTAGAGGGTCAAAAGTGGGCTCCTAATGATAAAATCATCTCACACATAGGACACAGGACTTCTCTGATTCAAACTGATTATGATATGAAAACCTCCCTGCAGTCTAACTTTCATAGTTCCTGGTCCACAGCCAACTATGAGGTGAGTGCCAGCCCATATCCCTAGGCCAAGCAGAGACCTTCAGTCTCTGAAGACCAGCTGGGGGACACAACTCCAGGACCCCACCCACACTAAGCTCTGCCCTAAATCAAAGCCAGTGGAAAGAGCTCCTGCAAGTATAATCCACAGCAAAACCCAGCTAGAGGGATATCCCATGGCCAAAACCTGCCCCAATAGCAAAGTGCCTCATCACACATTCGACAACTGGAGACACATAGCCCCCATGTCCATAAATGACTAAGAACTAACTAAGAGGTAAATAAGAGTGAATCGTGGAAGAAATGGGTAGATGCCAGTGCAAGAATACATATAACAATATAAAGAACAACAAGGCAATACCAGAAGAAGCTGATGGTTCTACAACATCAAGACCTGAGCAGAGCAAAAAAGAAGAAAAGAAGAAAACAACCTTAAGAACAACTTTATGAAAGTAACAGAATCCTTAAAGGGGATAGAAAAAATTTCCTTAAAGAAATAGAAGAAAATATTTTTTTAAAAAATTAGAAGAGATTAACAAATCCCTGAAAGAAAATAAAAAAAAAAACCAAAAAAGAAAAAAAAAAAGAAAACAAACAGGCCAAAGAAACATTCTGGGAATTAAAAAGTAAAATAGAAGCAATAAAGAAGGCACAAACTGAGGCAATGTTGGAAACAGAATAACTAAAGAAATGATCCAAAACTACAGATACACACATAACCAATAGAATGCTGAGATGGAAGAGAGAATCTCTGGAGTGGAAGATTCAATAATGAAAATAGATACATCAGTCAAAGAAAACGGTAAAACCAAAAAAGTCATAACACAAAACAAAATGTGGGGCACCATAAAAAGATCAAACCTGAGGATAACTGGGATCAAAGAAGGAGAAGAATACCAGCTCAAAGGCACAGAAAATATATTAAAATAAATCGTAGAAGAAAACTTTCTCAACCTAAAGAAGAAAATGCCTATAAAGATGCAAGAAGCTTACAAAACAAGAAATAGACTAGGCTCCCCAAAAAAGTGTATTTGCCACATAATAATAGAGCCATTAATAATAATAATAAAACTACAGAACAAAGAAAAAGTACTATAAGCTACAGGAAAAAAGGCCAAATTACCTACAAAGGCAGACTCATCAGAATAATACCAGATTACTCAAGGGAAACAATGAAACTAAGTTCCATGTCAGAAGTTATAGAGACACTAAAAGAGCATGGCTGCTAACCCAGAATACTATATTCAGCAAAACTATCAGTCACTATAGATGGAGTAAACAAAATATTTCATGAAAAATTCAGATTTGAACAATACCTATCCACAAATCTAACCCTACAGAAAGCATTAGAGGAAAAACCTCAATTTAAGGATATCAGATACACCCATGAAACCACAAGAAATTAGTAATCCCACAGAAGAAAAACAAACACATGCTACAACCAAAAATAACAGGAAATAAAAATTGGTCATTAATATCACTTAGTATCAATGGAATCAATCCACGTCTAAAAAGACACACCCTAACATGTTGGATACAAAAACAGAAGTATACTTCTGCTGCATACAAGAAACACACCTCAACTTCAAAAGCAGACACTGGCTCAGAGTAAAGGGTTGGGAAAAGACTTTCCAATCAAATAGTCCTAAAAAACAAGCTGGTGTAGCCATCCTAATATCTAACAAAATAGATATAAAACTAAAATTAATCAAAAGAAACCAGGACAAACATTACTTATTCATGTCAGGAAACATCTACCAAGATAAAGTCTCAATCCTGAACATTTATGCCCCTAACAAAAGAATACCTACGTATGTAAAAGAAATGCTACTAAAGCAGAAATCTCAAATCAAACCCCACACAATAATAGTGGGCAATTTCAACACCCCACTTTCACCCTTGGATATGTCAACCAGCCAGAAACTCAACAGAGAAATAAGGGATCTAACAGATGTTATTATTCAAATGGATTTAATAGATATATACCAAACCTTCTACCCAAACACAAAGGAATATACATATTTCTAAGCCCCCCATAGAACTTTCAGTTTGACCATATACTCAGTAATAAATAAAATATTGATAGATACAGAAAAATTGGGAATAAGTAATTATATCATATTAGACCACCATAACCTAATGTTAGAGTTTAATAACAACAAAAATCACAGAAAGCATATGAGTTCATGGAAACTGACCATCATCCAATTGAACCAATCCTGGGTCAAGGAAGAAGTTATAAAAAGCAATCAAAGAATTTTTAGAATTTAATAAAAATGAACCCACTACATGTCAAACATTATAGGACACAATGAAAACAGTGTTAAGAGGAAAACTTACAGCACTAGATGCCTATATGAAAAACCTAGAGAAATCTCACATAAGAGACCTAACAGCACAGCTGAAGGCTTTAGAACAATTAAAAGCAAACTCACCTAGAAGGAGTATATGGCAGAAAATAATCAAACTTAGAGCTGAAATCAATATAATTGAAACAAAAAGAACAATACAAAGAATCAATGAATCAAACAGTTGGTTCTTTGAGAAAGTCAACAAATAAGAAAACCCTTATCCAAACTAATCAAAAAGCAGACAGAGATTCCAAATTAACACAACCAGGAATGAAAAGAGGGGCATAACAAAAGACACCAAGGAAATCTAGAGAATTATCAGGCCATACCTTGAAAACCTATACTCCACTAAAATGGAAAACCTAAAAGAAATGGACAGCTTTCTGGACAAGTACCACTTACCAAAATTAAATCAAGATCTGATAAATGACCTAAACAGACCTATAACCCCAAAGGATATTGAAGGCATTATTAAAAGTCTCCCAATGGGTGCAGGAACCAGGACCAGGTAGTTTCAGTGTAGAATCCTAACAGACATTCAAAGAAGAACTAATACTAATACTCCTCAGACTCTTTCATACAATAGAAACTAAAATTACATTGCCAAACTTTTTTTTATGAGGCCACATTACCCTACTACCCAAGCCACTCAAAGACACAACAAAGAAGGAGAATTACAGAACAATTTCCCTCATTAATATTGATGCTAAAATTCTCAACAAAATTTTGGCAAAAGGTATACAACAATATATAAAAAATATCATCCACCAAGACCAAGTAGACTTCATACCAGAAATGCAGGGTTGGTTCAACATATGAAACACCATAAATGTCAATAATTATATAAACCAACTGAAGAAAAAAAAACACATCACCATATTCTTAGATGTTGGAAAAGCCTTTGACAAAATTCAACACTCTTTTATCATAAAAAGCTCTGGAGAGATCAGGAATACAGGGAAAATATCTCAGTATAATAAAGGCGATTTACAAGAAGCAGACAGCCAGCATTAAACTTAATGGAGAAAAACTCAAAGCAATCCCACTAAAATCAGGAACTAGACAAGGATGTCCTCTCTCTCCTTATCTATTAAATATAGTTCTTGAAGTTTTAGCTTAAGCAATAAGAGAATGAAAGGAGATTAAGGGATACAAATTGGAAAAAAAGAAGTGAATATATCTCTATTTGCAGATGATATGATTGTATACATAAATGACCCACAAAATTCTACCAGGGAACTTCTACAGCTGATAAACACCTTCAGCAATGTAGCAGGATACAAGATTAACTCAAAGACATCAGTAGCCCTCCTATACACTAAAGATAAAAGGGCTGAAAAAGAAATAAGGGAAACATCACCCTTTTTAATAGCTGCAAATAGCATTAAATATATTGGAGTAACTATAACCAAAGATTTGATAAAAATTTTAAATCACTGAAGAAAGAAATTGAAGAGGATATCAGAAAATGGAAAGATCTCCCATGTTTCTGGAGAGGTAGGATCAACATAGTAAAAATGGCGATTCTACCAAAAGCGATCTACAGGTTCAATGCATTTCCCATCAAAATCCATACTCAATATTTTATGAAACTTAAAAGAACAATACTCAATTTCATTTGGAATAACAGGAAAGCCAGGATTTCCAAAATAATTTTGCTCAACAAAAGAACCTCAGGAGGCATCACCATCTCCAACTTCAAGTTATACTATAGAGCTACAATAATAAAACATTATTGGCATTGGTACTGGCATAAAAACAGACTTGTGGATCAATGGAATCAAATTGAAGATCCCGACATTAACAAAAAACCTATGAACACCTGATCTTTGACAAAGAGGCCCAAAATGTTCAATAGAAAAAAGATGTTGTCATAACTGGATGGTAGTATGTAGAAGAATGCAAATAGATCCATACTTATCACCCTGCACAAAACTCAAACCAGCCCATTGCTTCTGGTTCCGCTCCCGGGACCAAGTGCTGTCTGCAGAGTCCCAGCACACTCTGGAGCAGGGGCAGTTAAACTCTGCCCCTGACCACACTCACAGCTCTTGCTGAGGGAATTTGCACGATCTCGAACTGAGCTAACCAACTACAGGGATCTCTGAAGGGCAGATTCAGACCCCGCCCAGAGGTGAGGAGGGGTCACCAGGCCTCAGCGCCTATATCCCAGCCTGGGAGGGAGAGTTGAGCTCTCATTGCTTCTGGTTCAGCTCCCGGGACCAAGTGCTGTCTGCAGAGTCCCAGCACACTCTGGAGCAGGGGCAGGTAAACTCTGCCCCTGACCTCATCCACAGCTCCTGCTGAGGGAATTTGCACGACCTCGAACTGAGCGAACCAACAACTGCAGGGGTCTCTGAAAGACAGAATCAGACCCTGACCAGAGAGGTGACAGGAGGCACACAAACCTGAGTGCCACAACTGACCAGGACCCATCTAATCGTGAACCACTGCAGCCATGGGCAAACGTCAGTGCAAAAAATTACATAATAATACAAAGGACAACATGGTAACTCCAGAAGAGAGTGGTGATCTTACAAATACAAGACCTGAACTGAGCAATGAAGAGGAAACAAAAGGAAGCAACACCAAAAATTCCTTTTTGATGATCATCGAAGCTCTCAAAGAAGATATGAAAAAAAGCCTTAAAGAAATAGAAGAAAATACAAACAAAAAATTGGAAGAGATGAACAAATCTATGAAAGAAACATGCCAGGAACTAAAAGCTGAAATAAAAGCTGAAATAAAAGCTGAAATAGAAGCAATAAAAAAGGC
>PVIH01030254.1:0-12422 GCA_004025045.1 Sigmodon hispidus | reverse complement strand
CAACCCCTGCTTGTTTCTTAGGACCATTTGACTGGAAAATCTTTTCCCAACCCTTTATTCTAAGCCTGTGTCTGTCTTTGCAGTTGAGGTGTGTTTCTTGTAGGCAACAGAAGGATGGCTTCTGTTGTTGTAACCATCTTGTTAGTGTGTGATGTTTTATAGGAGAGTTGAGTCCATTGATATTAAGGGAAATTAGTGATCATTGATTCATATTTCCAGCCATTTTTGGTGGTAACTTGTTTGTGTTTCCTTTCTCTAGAGTATTCTTCTGTGGAATTATTGATTGTTTGTGATTTCGTGGATGTATCTGGGGTCCTTAGGTTGTAGTTTTCCCTCTAATACTCTCTGTAGTGCTGGATTGGTAGATAGATATTCTTTCAGTCTGACTTTGTCCTGAAATACCTTGTTTACTCCGTCTATGCTTATTGATAATTTTGCAGGGTATAGTATTCTAGTTTGGCATCCATGCTGTTTTAGCGTCTGTATAACTTCTGACCAAGCCCTTCTAGCTTTCATCGTTTCCATTGAGTAGTCAGGCATTATTCTGATGGGTCTGCCTTTATATGTGAGGTAGCCCTTTTCTTTTGCAGCTCTTAAAATTTTTTCTTTGTTGTGTATGTTTTGTGTCTTGATTATAATGTGGCGTGCTTACTTTTTTTTTGGGATCATATCTATTTGGTGTTCTGTAAGCTTCTTGTATCTTAATAGGCATTTCCTTCTTCAGGATAGGAAAGTTTTCTTCTATGATTTTATTGAAAACATTATCTGTGCCTTTGAGCTGTTATTCTTCTCCTTCTTCTATTCCTATTATTCTCAAATTAGGTCTTTTCATGATGTCCCAGATTTCCTGAACATTTTGAGTTATGGCTTTTTTAGTTTTACTATTTTCTTTGACTGATATATCTAATTGAGCTACTGAGTCTTCCACTTCAGAGATTCTCTCTTACATCTCTTGAACTCTGTTTGTTATGCTTGTATCTGTAGTTCCAGCTTTTTTCTTCAGGTTTTCTATTTCCATTTTTGCTTCATTTTATGCCTTTTTTATTGCTTCTATTTCAGCTTTTATTTCAGCTTTTAGTTCCTGGCATGTTTCTTTCATAGATTTGTTCATCTATTCCAATTTTTTGTTTGTATTTTCTTCTATTTCTTTAAGGCTTTTTTTCATATCTTCTTTGAGAGCTTCGATGAACATCAAAAAGGAATTGTTGGTGTTGCTTCCTTCTGTTTCCTCTTCATTGCTCAGTTTAGGCCTTGTATTTGTAGAACTGCCACTCTCTTCTGGAGTTACCAGGTTGTCCTTTGTAGTATTATGTAATTTTTTGCACTGACGTTTGCCCATGGCTTCAGTGGTTCACGATTAGATGGGTCCTGGTCAGTTGTGGCACTCGGGTTTGTATGCCTCCTGTCACCTTTCTGGTCAGGGTCTGATTCTGTCTTTCAGAGACCCCTGCAGTTGTTGATTCGCTCAGTTCGAGGTCTTGGTGGGGAGCCGTGCAAATTCCCTCAGCAGGAGCTGTGGATGTGGTCAGGGACAGAGTTTACCTGCCCCTGCTCCAGAGAGCGCTGGGATTCTGCAGCCAGCACTGGGTCCTGGGAGTGGAACCAGAAGCAATGGGAGCTCAACTCTCCCTCCCAGGCAGGGATATAGGCACTGAGGCCTCTTGCCCCTTCCTGACCTCTGGGCGGGGTCTGAATCTGCCCTTCAGAGACCCCTGTAGTTGGTTTGCTCAGTTCGAGGTCGTGGCGGGGTTTCCCTCAGCAGGAGCTGTGGATGTGGTCAGGGACAGAGTTTACCTGCCCCGGCTCCAGAGAGCGCTGGGATTCTGCCTGTTCTTTACATTATTATATATATGTTTGCACTGGCATCTGCCCATGGCTTCAGTGGTTCACGATTAGGTGTCTCCTAGTCAGTTATGGCACATGGGTTTGTGTGTCTCCTGTTACCTCTGAATAAAAGGTCTGCTCAAGCTCTACCTCGTCTTTGGGCAGGGCTTTTTTTTTTTTTTTTTTTTTTTAGATGAGGTTGAGAATGATTTAATTCTCTGTTTCATTATGAAAATGGAGTAGATAACTTTCACCAGATAGTTTTAGTTTCCTACCACTGCCCTTGTCTTTGTCTAGCATTTCCCCCTTATCCTGTTTGTCTGTATAATCAGTGACTATTTGATGACCACAGAATCAGCCTATTCGCTCTCTCTTTGATTACTCCTTTGCTGATTTCAAGATAATCAATTAAAATATCATCTGGATTAGTGTTGTCCATCAAAAATGGCCTCTTCAAAAGAAATGTCTTACCTTGCACTAATCAGTGCAGAAACAACCAGGCACCTGGAACTCCCGAGTGCTTCAGCTGTGCTGTTGCATGAAAGCAGTGACTACTGTATTGGACAACACAGTCTATATAACAGCTTTCAAACTTTGACTCCAGATGACAAATCTATAATCCCACTTAAAATTTCCATAGGTGACATCAAACAGGAATGTTCAGTTTGCATTCTCCAAGTTGGCTTATTTTTGCTATTTCATCTGCAGTGAGACAAATGAATCCTACCTGTCATCTGATGTGCAAAAATTGGAGTCATTCTGCCTTTTCTTTTGTATAATCCACTAAGTCACATTTATGCTCTGATTATTTCATATTATCTTCTGTAATCTCCCTGGAGCCAGAATCACCATCAGACCCCAAGAAGGCTGTGATCATCTGTAGTCAGTTTTCAGTAACTCCTCTCTCAACTGAACCACCTTGGATTGTATTTACCTCAGTATTCCAAAGCCATTTTGTTCAAATATGTGAGATCATAGCACTTTTTTCCTGTATATTATCAGTGCAATGATTCCTTGTTTAAGAGTAAAAGCCAAAGTGTTTTTCACAGTTTTTACTTTTTGTACGGCATCTTAACTTCTGATCCGATAAACCAAGTTACCATGTTCCAGTTCATCTGACTTTTATTGTCTTGTTGAACATTGTGTGAGGCCCATCTCTCATACCTTAGCATCCTCAGTCCGACATGATTTTGAAGATGAGTGTGCCTTGAACAATGCCTTCATCTTCTATTCTCTGCTCAAATGTATCATTTTTAATGATAGAAATACATACAATTTAGTACAACCATGATATATAATATTGAAGACTTTAAAACATGGAAGCAGACCAGAAAGAATGATATAGGAATGTCTATAAATTTTATGGCAGACTAATAGCTCCATGTTATAGAAAGTTCACACGAATTGTTAAGAATTGCCTCAATTCACAAAGTACATCATGAACAAAACTTGAAGAGAGTTTTTAAATTTATGCATACAGTAAACAATTTGGGTGAGCCAAATGGTATTGACCCCCTCTTCTCATTTTAGAACTTTTGCCATCTTTTTCTTCTTTCTCACTATCTTCTTCTCCCAACCCTCTGTCACTGATCCTAACTCATTTTATATAATCTCTCCTAATGATGTAACACATTCAAGTATTGACAAGTGTCCTGCACAGAAATAAATTTATACTCTCTTGTTTTTTGCCAAATCAACAAGCACATAAAACAATGCTTTCAAAGCCCAGCTCCACTTATCTGGTTTATCAGCATTATTGCAGGCCTAACAACAATTGGTACTTGGGATCTCTCTTCCTCAAGATTGCCAGAAAGAGCATCCTAGTCAGAATAGTGGTGCATTTTTTTCTTTGCTAAAAGTCTTCCAACATGTCCACTGCCAACATAATCAAAACTAAGCTTTTAAGAAGAGACTCTGACCTTTTATCATCTTGTCCTCATTTTTAGGCCTCTAGTCGACCTTCCTTCACTTTGGCTTGCAGTTATACATAATAATGGAAATTGTTGAAATACATGTGTGCATGTATAAGTATGTATAAACCCATCACTTTGTATATATGCACATATAACACAGAATATAAAACTTTCTGCTCCTTAAGGCATTCACCATCTTCACTATTGCACAGTGTACAGCTTCTATAGCAACGGCCATCACCTGTTTCATTTCTTATCCACCTTCACTAAAATGTAAGTTTCATTAGGCAAAGTTTATTTCTCTGTTTCATTGTGCTTCAAAGAAGAAAAAATATAGTTATGAAATCACTGATTATGGTGGTTTTAATAATAGGAAAAGTGAGAAACTGAACATTAAACAACAGAGAATGTTTATGATCCAATCATGTACCATCAGAACAAAAAAGCCACCAATATAAATGTTTCTGAAAATAATTCCACATAAGAAATACTTGTAACCATTAATTTGTGCCATTATTTTTGAAATGAATCCTAAAACATTGTTCTGTCTAAACTTACTTAACACTATTTGTATGTACAAAGTCTCTAACAAATCATTGAGATATTTCCTATGTAACTTAACTGAGAACTTTTATTTTTTTACTTTAGTCAGTCAGAGGTTGTTTTCACAATATTTGTATGATAAATAAGATCAATAGGGAAAAGAACCCAGAAAGAAATGTAAATATGTACTTCATAGGAGTGGCCAAAATGTCATTTTTTTGTAATAATATAGTCTTTATGTTAGTTCTGAAAACATTCATCAGGTTCCGCAAAGGAGAGTGAATATAGAAAACTGTTTATTTTTCTCCAAAGCCATACATTCAATGATATATGGCCTTGGTGCTATTTTAAATTCTAATGCACTTTCAAAAGCTACACAGTCCAGTGTAAGGAAAAGAGAACATTTAAAAATTCTCAATGTAAAATGGCTTCAGTCTAAAGGACATTTGATACTCATTTCATATATATGTATGTAGATGTAGATTTCTCTTAAAATATATTTTCTTCCTTTGTTACTGTCCAAAGAGTCTAATACAGAAATCATTTCAAAAATGCTGAGTAGAAATGTATTAACTGTTTGGCCCCATGTTTGAGTCTTACATCTGTGCTGCTACAGCCACCTTACCTCCTCCCCAGGCCACAGGAAAGCTGGGCAAAGTACATCATTGGCAGCAGTAGCATGAGGTATGATCCAGTATAGTGTCTTGAGAGAATAGGAAGCCAGAATTATGTCTGTGCTCTTGACTTCTCATGTCTCTACACCATCTTGAGAGAATTTTTTGGTTCTACTGCACTAAAGAAAGGAGCTTCTGATCACATGTTTGTCAAGGAAATCAATGTGCACAAAATTTTATGCCTAATAACACTGTTTATTTTATTTAATCAAAATAAAAACAATGCATACAAGCCAATGGTGATATATATATGTATGTATACATATGTATATATATATATATATATATATATACATATGTATCTTTCCAAACATTTCTTTCTTAGTATTTTAGCAGAAAGCACATCTTGAAATGTCAGAGACACTGCATTCTCATGAGGTTACTCTCTTTCTTGAGATAAACCATTCTGTGTAAATTCAGTGTCTCGGTGTTTGTCACAGAGACTGTGCCAGAGGAACTAAAGGCCCTTTGGCAGTTAGGATTCTGTCCACACTTGGCTCTGCTTTCACCTGGACTTTGCTTTGCTTGAGCAGGAGGCATGCATCTTAGCTCATGGGCATTCATGTATGTTAGATTATTTAAGAAAATAATCTAGATCTTGATTGTTTTCTAAAAAAAAAACTTTTCCAAGTCAAATATCTGTAATTTTTTTTCTTAGAAATAGCTGACCTTCCATTTTGGAGAATTTTTTACACTTAAGTTTTTAGAACACTTTAACATACTTGGTTTTTAAATGCCTATAGTTATTAATATGTGTTGTAAAGTGGTTATACCATCAATACAGACAGAAATAAAGTATTCCTTAGGCTTCATTTAGTAAGAAAAATATTCATAATTTCTCTACTTGGTGTAATTTCTAGCCTTTGACTTTCTTTCAGTTATTCTACTTTATATTCTTTTCATATTCAAGAGTGCATAGTAAAAGTCACTCAACTAAGTTTTAAAAAAATCACACCTGGTATCAGTTTTGATACATATGTGGTGTGGAACACTTAGAAATTAAAAGTCTCTGTGTTCTTAGTTTTCCCACTGCTAAATGGAAGTGAAGGAGAGCTACATATACTCCTGTTGTTTTCAAGTTCAGTGCCTGGTTATCTGGAAGTGCTACACAACCTGCAACGTGTCTATGGACTTTCCTGTAGATGTTGGGCTCTAGGACCACTAACAACCACCTCCTAATGAACATAACATTCCCATAATCAATGCCAAAGAACTCTATGCTTAAATATGACTGTGAAGTTATTATCCCCCAAAGAGAAAGAGGTCAAGCTTGCCTCAGCTCATATTGAGAGTACCCAACCCACAGTAAACAGCCATATAAATCTTTGTGAGGAAGTCACAAGACCACTGGAGAATCAGCAGGACACTCAGTACTTATATCAATATGTTTTGTGTTTGCTCTGTAAGTAAAGTCCCCACGGTGGACAGAAATAGGAGATAGCTTGGAAAAGGTTAAAAAAAAAGAAAGAAAGTGAAAGGAAAAAGTTTATGATTTTGTTGAAAACATTTTGTGTGCCGTTGAGCTGATATTCTTCATCTTCCTCTATTCCTATTATTCTAAGGTTTGGTCTTGTCATGGTATACAAGATTTCCTGGGTGCTTTATGTCAGGAATTTTTTTAGATTTAACTTGTTTTTTGATGGATATGTCAATTTCTTCCATTACATCTCCAATGTTTGAATGCCTGATATCTCTTTTCTTGTATTTCATCAGTGAATCTTTCCTCTATACTTCTTAATATTTTAGTTTAGAATTATCTTAGTGTTTTCTTTGTTGCTCTTATTTCTAATTTTAGGTCTTTAATATGAACAATTTTATTAATTTTATTGAAAGGGCTTTCTTTAAAGTATTTATTTCTTCCAATTATTTGTGTTTTCCTTGCTTTCTTTAAGAGATTTCTTTACTTCTTTAAGGATCTCTATGTTCTTCATACAGGTGGTTTTAAGGTCTTTTACTTGTGCTCCAGCTATGTTGGAATATTCAGATCTTACTATGGTAAGATAGCTGTGTTCTAGGAAAGACTTATTGTTCTGTCTATTATTGGTTGTAAGCTGCTGTCTAGGTATCAGGGTTTGGGAGTGATTGTAGGTCTAGGTGCTGACTTCTGGAGGTCTGATGGATCCACAGCAGGTGTGAACAGAGAGAAAGGGAGTCTGTTGCTTGGACAAAATGGAGGGATTGGTCTGCTGTGAGAACATTGAGGACAGAGGTTTTCTGGAAAAGGTATCCACCTGAATTGGGTGCTGGAACACAGCAACAATTGGGGATGGGGCAAGAGGCAATTGTCTGTGGGATCCATAATAGACATGGGGAAGGAAGAGAGAGGCTTAGTTGGTATTCTTTTGCAGCACTAGGGATGAGTCTGAGGGATTGCCTGGCTATGTTGAAGGAACACACTATAACATGAAGGATAGACATTACCTCAGACTGAAAGGATAGGAAAAGATAATCCAAGCATATTGACTTAAGAAACAAGCTGATGTATGCTGGTTTTGCGCATGGGAAGAGACACACATATACATACTTACACTACCAAGGCTACACGAAGGCTTATTTAAGAGAGTTCCCAGGTGGGTACAGGAGCAGAGAAGCAGGAGAGGAGGAGAGAGAGACCATAACATGGTGTCTCTTTTTAAGAGAAGGGATGTGCATGGGTTTACGCAGCCACACCCAAGGGCGTGCCTCTATACGAGGTGCATCCCATCAGAGTAGTGTTGGCTCAACCTTGTGGAATGCCAGGAATACAATGCTGCCATTTTAATATCTAACAAAATAGACTTCAAACCAAAACTAATAAAAGATGCTTCATACTCATTCAAGTAAAAAACCACAGAGATGACATTTCAATTATTAACATCTATGTCCTAAATACAAAGTCACTCATGTTTATAAAATAAACACAAAATCACATATTAAGCTACTCACACTGATAGTAGGATACTTTAGCACCCCACTATCACCAACTGACAGATGATTAAGACAAAAATTAAACAGAGAAATACTGGTACTACCAGACATTATTTAAAAAATGTACCCCAAAGATATTTACAGAACATTTTGCCCAAACACAAAAGAATATACCTTCTTCTTATAACCTCATGGAACTTTCTCTAAAATTGACTACATACTATGACACAAAACAAATGTTAACAGATACAAAAAACTGAAATAGCTGTCTGCATCCTATTGACCACTGTAGACAAAAGCTGAATTTTAATCACACCAGAAACAACAGAGAGTTTACAAAGTCATGAAAATTGAACAATTATATACTGAAAGAAATATGGGCATCAACGGAAATAAAGATTTAAAGACTTTTTAGATTGAATGAAAATGAATGCTCAAACTTAAAGGACACAACAAAAGCAGTGCTAAGAGGAACAATTTCATAGTACGAAGTGCCTACCTAAAGTGGAGATATATCATATTAACAACTTAACAGAACACCTGAAGACCATAATGGAGAAATCTTTCTAAGAGGAGAAGAAAGCAAGAAATAATGAAACTACAGGCTGAAATCAATAAACTAGAAACAATAAGACCATTACAAAGAATTAATAAAACAAAGAGTTGGCTCTTTGAAAAAAATTAACAAATAGACAAACTCTTATAAAAAATTAGCCAAAAGATGCAGAGAGAATATCCAAAAGAAAAAAAAATCAGAAGTGAAAAGAGACTATAACAACAGACACCAAAGGAAATACAGGTGACATACTTTATAAACATATATTCCATCAAATTGGAAAATCAAGAAGAAATGAATAATTTCCTCCATAGGTTCCACTTACCAAAATTAAATCAAGATCAAATAAACAGTCTAAACAAATGTATAATCCTAGCAAAATAGAAGCACTTTTTAAAAGTCTCCCAACCACAAGAAACCCAGGGCCAGATGGCTTTAGCACAAAATTCTACCAAAATTTCAAAGGAAAACTAACACCAATACTCCTGAAAATATTCCACAAAATAGAATGGAAAAGGATCATTGCCCAATTTATTTTATAAATTCACAGTTTTCCTGATACACAACCCACATGAAAATACACCAAAAGAAAAAAAAATACAGACCAATTTTTATTATTAGCATAGGTACATAAATATTCAAATGACTTTCAAATTGACTTCAAGAAAACATCAAGAAGGCTATCTATTATGATCAAGTAAGCTTTATCCTAGAGTTGAAGGAATAGCTCAATGTACAAAAATCAGCCAATGTAATCCACCAAATAAGCAACCTGAAAGAAAGAAAGAAAGAAAGAAAGAAAGAAAGAAAGAAAAAAAGGCCACATGAAAATTTCATTAAGTGCAAAAATGGCCTTTGACAAAATTCAACACCCCTTCATAATAAAAAAGCCCTCAAGATATTAGGGATACAAGGTAAATACCTGAACATAACAAAGGCAAATTACAGTAAGCCCATAGTCAACATGAACATAAATAGAAACTTGAAACAATTCCATTAAAATCAGGAACAACACAAGGTTGTCTACTCATTCTATAGCTAGTCAAATAGTTTTTGAAGTCTTAGTTGAAGACAACTTAAGGAGATCAAGGGTGTACAAATTGGAAAGGAAAAACTCAAAGTATCATTATTTGCAGATGAAATATATATATTTCACCAGGGAACTATTACCTGGTAAACACTTTCAGCCAAGTCCCTGAATTCACAACTCAAAAAAAAAAAAAAAAAAAAAAAAAAAAAAAAAAAAAAAAAAAAAAAAAAAAAAAAAAAAAAAAAAAAAAAAAAAAAAAAAAAAAAAAAAAAAAGGTCAGAGCCCTCCTACATACCAATTGCAAAAGGGCAGGGAAAGAAATAGACTCAAATAATATAAAGTATTTTTGGGTATCTCTAACCAAGTAAGTGAAAAATCATAAAGATTTTAGTCACCAAGTAAAGAAATGTTAAAAAGATTTCAGAAGATGGAAAAATGCTATCTTACCAAAAGCAATCTATAGAATCAATGCAATTACCAATAAAATTCTAACACAATTTTTACAGCCCTTTGAAAAAGCAATTCCAAAGTTTATATGCAAAAAAAATACTATAGACAGCTGAAACAATCCTGAACAACACAAGATCCATTGGATGTATTCAAATTGTGCTGTAGAGATATAGTAATAAAAGCACATGGTATTGACATTAAAGAAAGACATCAATAGAATAGAATTAAAGATCCAGACATAAATGTACATATCTATGAATTCCTGACTTCTAATAAAAAAAATCCAAAAATACACATGAGAAAATGACAGAATTTTCAACAAATGGTGCTGGTCTAACTGGATGACAGCATGTAGAAAAATGCAAAGAGTTATGTACTCAATACCATGCACAAAACTTAAATCCAAGTGGATCATACATAAAATCAGACATATTGTACTTGATAAAAGAGAAAGTGGAGAATAGTCTCGAATGCATTGACACAGGAGATGACTTTCTGACCGGAACACTAATAGTGCACAAAATAGAATCAACACTTAGTAAATGGAACCTCATAAAACTGAAAATCCTCTATAAGGCAAAGGACACGATCAATAGGACAAAGAGGCAATCTACAGACTGATGAAATATTTTTTACCAATTCCATATCCAATAGAGGACTAATAGCAAAAATATATATTAAAAAAAACTCCAAGAGTCCGGGACTGGGTGCTGTCTCATGTACTGGATTTGGGTCTGGTTTGTTGTTTTTCCAGATTCTTAAGTTACATTGTTAAGTCATTTATTTTTAATCTTTCTTATTTTTTTAATGTAGGCACTTGGAACTATAAATTTTCATCCCAGAGCTCCTTTTAATGTGCCCCAGAGATTTTATTGTGCTATGTTTTCATTTCATTTAGAACTAGGAATTTTTTATTTTATTCTTGATTTCTTTTTTGACACATTCATCACTCAAAAACAAGATTTTAATATCTATGAGTTTGAGGAGTTAATAGAGATTTGTTTTCTGTCTGCTTTAAGTTTTATTGCATATGGTCATATAGGATAGAAGGAGTTATTTAAATTTTTTCCAACTTTTAAAGATTTGTTTTGTGTCCCAAAATGTAGCCTATATTATAGAAACTTTCATGGCCTATTGAATAGAATATATATTCATTTGTGCTTGGGTGGAATATTCTGTAAATATCTATTAAGTCCATTTGATGTATATTCTTTAATCTGATGTTTCTCCGTTTATTTTTTTGTTCAAATAACCTATTTATTGGAGAGGTGTAATATTATAATGACTTACTGTTAATGGTTTGATGCTAATATGTTTCTTTAATTATAATAATAATTTCTTAAAATGAAATTGTGTTTACCAGAGATTGGTGCATATATATTCAGAATTGCATTTTTGATTAATTGTTCCTTAAGGAGAATGAAGTGTTCTTGTTTATCTGCTCTGATAAAAAAAAAACAAAAAAAACAAACAAACAAACAAAAAAACTCCAAGAAACCAGATGTCTCAAAATTCAAATAATTCCATTAAGAATCGAGATTCATATCTAAACAGAAAATTCTCAGTAGACACATTTTAATGGCTGAGAAACATTTAAAGAAATGTGCGAAGAGATGAGCTCATATTGCTTCTGGTTCCGCCACCGGGACTGGTGCTCTCTGCGGTGTCCCAGCACACTCTGGAGCAGGGGCAGCTAAACTCTGCACCTGGCCACACCCACAGCTCCTGCTGCTGAGGGAATCTGCAAGGATCCCTACTGAGACCCCGAACTGAGTGAACTGAGCAAACCAACTGCAGGGGTCTCTGAGGGGCAGATTCGAACCCTGACCAGAGGTGAGGAGGGTTCCGCAGGCCTCAGCTCCTGTATCCTGGCCTGGGAGGGAGAGTTGAGCTCACATTGCTTCTGGTTCCGCCACCGGGACTGGTGCTCTCTGCCGTGTCCCAGCACACTCTGGAGCAGGGGCAGCTGAACTCTGCACCTGGCCACACCCACAGCTCCTGCTGCTGAGGGAATCTGCAAGGCTCCCCACTACGACCTCGAACTGAGCGAACCAACAACTGCAGGGGTCTCCGAAAGACAGAATCAAACCCTGACCAGAGAGGTGACAGGAGACACACAAACCAAAGAGCCACAACTGACCAGGACCCATCTAATCGTGAACCACTGAAGCCATGGGCAAACGTCAGTGCAAGAAATTACATAATAATACAAAGGGCAATATGGTAACTCCAGAAGATAGTGGCGATCTTACAAATACAAGACCTGAACTGAGCAATGAAGAGGAAACAGAAGGAAGCAACACCAAAAATTCCTTTTTGATGATCATCGAAGCTCTCAAAGAAGATATGAAGAAAAGCCTTAAAGAAATAGAAGAAAATACAAACAAAAAATTGGAAGAGATGAACAAATCTGTGAAAGAAACATGCCAGGAACTAAAAGCCGAAATGGAAGCAATAAAAAAGGCACAAAATGAGGCAAAGATGGAAATAGAAAACCTGAAGAAAAAAGCTGGAACCACAGATAC
>PVIH01030253.1:0-12426 GCA_004025045.1 Sigmodon hispidus | reverse complement strand
GGTTATTATTAGGGTTAGGGTTATTGTTGTTAGGGATAAGTTTAGAGTTGTTAGGTTTAGTGTTAGGGTTAAGGTGAGGTTTATGGTTAGGGTTTTAAGGCTAGGGTTATAGATTGTGTTTTTAGAGTCAGTTAGGGTTAGCATTATGGTTGTTAGGATTAGGGTTAGGACTGATAGGTTTAGTGTAGGGTTATGGTTAGGATTACAGTTAAGGATAAGGTTCTTATGGTTAGGATTAGGGTTTTTAGGGATAAGATTAGTGTTAGTGTTACAGTTAGGGTTAGATTTGTTAGGGTTAGTGATAGGGTTATGGTTAGAGTTGTTAGGGTTATGGTAAGGGTTATAGTTGTTAGTGTTAACATTAAGGTTAGGGTTAATGTTATGGTTAGTATTTTTATGGTTAGATTTATGGATATTAGCATTATGGTTAGGGTTAGTGTTTGGTTTGTGAGGTATAGTGTTAGCGTTTGGGGGAGTTTTACAATTAGGGTTTGGGTACATAGGGTTAGTGTTAGGTTTAGGGTTATTGGTGTTATGGTTAGGGTAGGGTTGCAATTAGAAATAGTGTAGTTAGAGTTAGAGATAGAGTCAGTATTATGGTATTTGGGGATAGGGCTGGCCTTAAGGTTAGGGTTGTTAGGTTATAGTCATGGTCAGGGTAAGGTTTATGATTAGGGTTAGCGTAAGGGTTAGGTTTAGGTTTGTAAGGGTTAGGATTAGGGTTGTTAGTGATAGCGTTAGGGTTATGGTTAGGACTTTTAGGGTTAGGATATGGTTCTCAGAGTTAGGGTTAGGGTTAACTTTAGGGTGAGGTTTAGTATTAAGTTTATATTTTCGGTTAGGGTTAACATTCTTAGGGATAGGATTATGATTGTAAGGGTTTGGTTTAGTGTTAGTGTTACAGTCAGGGTTAGAGTTAGAATTAGGGTTGTTAGGGTTAGGGTTGTGAGTTATAGTGTTAGGGTTAGGTTTGCAGTTAAGTTTAGGGCACATATGGTTAGTGCTAGTGTGAGGGTTAGGGTTGTTATGATAAGGGATATTGTTAGGTTTATGCTTAGGGTTAGATTTGTTATGGTTAGGGATAGGTTTAGGGTTAGGCTTGTTAGAGTTAGGGTTAGGAAAGTAAGAGTTAACATTAGGGTTAGGGTCATAGTTATGGTTAATATTTTAAAATTAGGTTTAGGGATCTTAGGGCTAGTGTTATGGTTGTTATCATTAATATTATGGTTAGAGTTAGGTTTAGGAATGTTATGATTAGGGTTAGGGTTATGGTTATGTTTATAAATATAAACCATTATGTTTATGGTTAGGGTTAGGTTTTTAGGGATATTGATAATGTTAGATTTAGGGTTGTTAGGGTTAGTGTTAGTTTTAGGGTTAGTGTTGTTAGTGTTAGCTTAGGGTTAGGGTTACTGTTAGGTTATTTAGGGTTAGGGTTTGAGTTCTTAGGGTTGGGTTTAGAATTAAGGTTAGGTTTAGGGTTAGGGTTGCTATTGTTGTTAAGTTTAGGGTTATGTTTTGGGTTAAGTTTAGGGTTGCTAGGTTTTGGTTTATAGTTCTTATGTGTTAGAGTTAGGGTTATGGTTAGGGTTGTATATATTTGGGTTATGTTTAGGGCTGTTAGAGTTATGGTTAGGGTTGTCTGGTTTAGTGATAGGGTTCGGTATACAGTTAGGGTTAAGGTTCTTAGAGTTATAGTTAAGATTAGGGTTGTGGGTGTTATGGTAAGGATTAGGGTTAGAGTTAGGGTTGTTAAGGTTAGGGTTTGAATTAAGGAAGGATTAGGTTTGTTGGGGTTATAGATAGGTTTAGTGTTAGGGTTGTTAGGGTTAGGGTTAATAGTAGGGTTAATGATAGGATTCTGAGCATTAGGGTTAATGTTCTTAGGGTTAGTGTTAGGGATATGGTAAGTGTTTATGGTTAGGGTGAGGGTTGTTAAGTTTTGTGTTAGGGTTAGTGTTAGGTTTCCGGTTAAAGTTAATGTTCTTAGGGTTAGGTTTAGGGTTAGTCTTGTTAGGTTTAGGGTTATGGTTGTTATGGTTAATGTTAGGGTTAGGGTTTGGGTTGTTAGATTTAATGTTAGGGTTAGTTTTATGGTTGGGGTTAGGATTCTTCGGGTTCCATTTAGGGTTAGGGTTTTTTGGGTTACTATTATGGTTAAGGTTATGTTTACTGTTAGTGTTAGTGTTCTTAGGGTTAGGGTTAGGATTAGGGTTGTTAGGGTTAAGATTAGGGTTAGGCCTGTTAGGGTTAATGTTAGAGTTATGGTAGGGTTATAGTTAGGATTCTTAAGATTTGTGATTGAATATTTAGGGTTAGATTAGGGTTAGGGTTCTTAGGGATAGGGTTAGGGTTGTAATGGTTAGGGATAGTGTTTGGATTAGGGTTGTAAGGGTGAGGATTAGGGTTAGTGTTAGGCTTAGGGTTGTAGTTGTTAGGTTTAGAGTTGTTAGATTAGTGTTAGAGTTTGGTTTACTGTTAATGTTAGTGTTCTTAGGATTATGGTTAGGGTTGTTAGGGTGATATTTAGGGTCTGGGTTACAGTTAGGATTAGGATTGTTATGTTTAGTGTTAGTGTTAGGATTAGATTTATTATTAGGGTTAGGGTTGTTAGTGTTATGGTTAGGGTTAGTTTTAGAGTTTTAAGGGTTTTGGTTGTACTTATGCTTATGGTTAGTTTTAGGGTTGCTAGGTATAGTCTTAGGGTTAGGTTTACTATTAGTGATATGGTTCTGAGGGATGAGGTTAGGCTTAGGGGTAGGATTGTTAGGGTTACGATTAGGGTAAAGTTTGTTAGGGTTAGGGATAGAGTTTAGGTTAGAGTTGTTAATGTTAGGGTTGTTAGTGTTAGCATTAGGGTTACGGTTATGGTTATGGTTAGGATTTTAAGTGTTAGGGTTATGGTTCTTAAAGCTAGGTTAATGGTTAGGGTAATCGTTACGTTTAGGGTGAGGTTTAGTGTTAGGTTTAGAATTATTTTTAGGGTTAGGTTTCTTAGGGTTTGTGTTAGGATTGTTAGGGTTAGGGTTAGTGTTAGGTTTACAGTTGGCGTTAGGTTTTGGGCTAGGGTTAGGGTTAGGGTTCAGGTTCGGGTTGTTAGGATTTGCGTTAGTGTTTGGTTTATGGTTAGGGTTAGATTTGTTATGGTTATGGATAGGGTTAGGGTTAGGGTTGTAAAGGTAATATTAAGGGATTGTTGGTCAGGGTTAGAATTAAAAATAGAGTTAAGGTTTTTAGGATTAGTGTTAGGGTTGTTAGGATTATGGTTATGGTTAGGTTTAGGGTTCTTAATGTTAGGGTTATAGTTCTTAAGGTTAGGGTTAGTGATAGAGTTAGAGTTAAAACATTTAGGGTAGGGTTATAGATTTAGGGTTAGGGTTTCAGTTGTTAGGGCTCCTATAGATAAGTTTATGGCTAGTGTTAGGGTTAGGTTTACGGTTAGAGTTATGGTTGTTAGGGTTAGGAATATGGTTAAGGATAGGGTTAGGTTTCTTAGGGTTAGGGTTGTAAAGATTAGAGTTAGTGTTATGTTTTTGGTTATGGTTAGGTTTGTTAAGGATTGAGATAGGGTTAGAGTTATTATGGTGAGTGTTCGGGTTAGTTAGGGTTAGGGTTAAGGGTTCTTAGTGTTAGGTTATATTTATGGTTAGGTTAGGGTTGTTTGGGTTGTAAGGGTTAGGGTTATGATTTGCTTCATTGTTAGTGTTCTTATGTTTAGGGTTAGGGTTATTATGGGTAAATCTTAGGGTTAAGTTTAGGGTTGTAAATGTGAGGGTTAGAGTTAGGGTTAGGGTTGTTAGGTTTAGTGTTAGTGTTAGATTTAGGTTTACAGTTATGGTAAACCAAGCAGCCCAAGCTTCAAGGCAGTGGGTAATGACATTGTGAACCATTTCCCCAAAAAGAAGTGTAGCATACATTACCCCAAAATATGTATCAATGGAGACATGCACATACTGAAGCATTCCAAAGGATGGAACATGGGTAACATCCATCTGCCAAATTTCAAGTGGAAAAATGCCTCTGGGATTAACCCCCATTTTCTGAGCAGGCAAGAATTGCACACAAGCAGAACAGCTTTTCACAATATTCCTATTTATCTCCCTTGAAATTTTAAATTTGATTTTTAAAATAGCAGATGAAACATGGTATAAGCTATGAAACTCTCGCTCTTGTGTTTCAGAGTCCAATGCCACAAAAGCGCGCATTGCCAGATCAACTAGTTCATTGGCTTTTGCCATAGGACCAGGTAACAAAGAGTGAGCTTGGATATGAGTAATATAAAAGGGATTAGATCAATGCAAAATCTCACCTCTTATTCCTGCTAAAAGTGAGGCTACCATACTAGAGGGTTTAATATAGGAAACAATTTCTAAATTTTTAACAGCATTCACCACATATGATGAATCAGATACCAAATTAAAAGACTCAGAAAAACATTTAAAAACCTCTAAAACTACTTGGCATTCTACTATTTGGGGAGCATTTGGACGGAACTCAACAGTTACAGGTGAGCCTCCTTGCACCATGTAGGCTTCATTCCCAGTCTTAGACCCATTTGTGTAGATGGTTAAGGCATTGCTCAACAGTTGCTCCCTTGTGATCTGAGGGAACACCACAGACTGCTCCACTACGAAACTTAAAATTTCACTCTTGGGCAAATGATTATCAGTTGTACCAGAAAAGGCACAAACCAATATAGCCCATTCTGAGGTAGTGGCAGCCAATATCTCTACTTGTTCTTTTGTAGAAGGGACTATAAGTCAGTCAGGTGTCTTGGTAAAAGATGCAATAGATTATTTAATGCCTAATAACGCATCCTCAGCTGTCATGGATGGATAGTGGGACAAGGTTCTCATCCCTGTAGATTTAGTATGAATCCATAGTAGAGGCCCTTCTTGCCAAAGAACACCAGTTGCAAAGCCTAAAGTGGGGAGAATACACATCCAAATGGGCTTGGATTCATCACAGCACACAAACTGTGCCCTATTAATTGCTTGCTCTACCTTTTGAAGTGCTATCTGAGCCTCTGGGGTTAACTGGCATGGGGAATTAAGATCTGGGTTTCCCTCTAAAATATTAAATAAGGGTTTAAGCTCAAAGAGAGTTAATTTCAAATATAGCTGAATCCAATTTATATCCCCAAGAAATGTTTGAAAATCATTTAAAGTCCTTAAACAATTGGTCCTAATTTCTACCTTTTGTGGTTTAACATGGGCATTCTGAATAATAGCTCCTAAAAATTCAATAGCTCCTCCCTTCTGTATCTTCTCTGGAGCAATAAATAAACCTTTATCTTTTAATTCCTTGATTAACAAACTTAACGCTAATTCTAACAATTTCATAGAAGGGGCTGCAAGCAAAATATCATCCATATAATGTACAATTCTAACACAGGGAAACTTATCTCTTACTGGCTGTAAAGCTCTATCTACATAAAGTTGACACATTGTAGGGCTATTGGCCATACCTTGAGGAAGAACAATCTGCTGATTTCACTTATCGGGCTGTTCATGAGTAATAGAGGGTAAAGTAAAAGCAAATCTTTCCTTATCCTAACTATTTAGGGGAATGGAAAAGAAACAATCTTTAATATCTACCGCTACAACAGACCAGTTCTTTGGAATAGCTGTTAAAGCTGGTAGACTCCTCTGAATGGGTCCCATGACTTGCATTTGTTGATTTACGACATGCAGATTGTGAAGTAAGTGCCATTTTCCTGATTTCTTTCTGATAACAAATATGGGAGTATTCCAGGGAGACTATGAGGGCTGTAAGTGCCCCAGCTGTAACTGTTCCTGAACCAACATAGAGGCTGCTTCCAATTTTTCTTTCGACATAGGCCACTGAGGTACCCACACAGGTGCAGTGGTCATCCATGAGATAGGAATCATAGGCTCAGTAGCCCCTGTGAAAAACCCAAGCTTTGCTGATTGGCATTTCCTTGAGCCTCTATTGGTGCAGTAATGCCTTGTAAATTATGCCCTAACCATTTGCTAGGAACAAACCCTGATCTAATCATGATATTTTTTGCTGTGTCAGAATAATCATTAGTAAGCTTAATATTCATTTGACTCTGGATATCCCTGCTCCATAGATTGATTGGCAGTCCTTCAACTACAAAAGGCTAAAACTTCCCCTTTAGGTTCTCGGTTTTCCATTTCAATTCCTTAGAGCTAATTCTAGGGGCATCTGCATAACTTAAACCTTGCAAGGTCTGCGAAGATGTTTGAAGTGGCCATGATCGTGGCCAATCTCTAATTGTAATTATACTTCTGTCTGCTCCAGTACCTACCAATCCTTGAAATTTTCTCCCTTCTATTATAAGATCAAGCATAGGGTGGTCATTAAGAGATAGTGTCAGAAAAGCCAAATCAATTCCAGTGGATCCAAAGCTCTTGGATCCCCATTTTTCTGAGCATGCAGGGTAATTGTCATGGAAAGAGGGCAAGATTAATAATTATGCAATGCGATCACCAGGGGTTATGGTAATTATCCCTCAAGGGGATTGACACATTACTTTGATAACTCCAGTATAAATGGGTCAATAACTCCAGGCATAACAATGAGTCCCCAAAAGGTGGAAGAGGAGTGGCCTAACACTTGCCCAACTGTCCCTTTTGGGAGTGGCCCTTGCATGTCTGTGTCTAAGGGTTGTATTCCCATGCCTGTTGTTAATACCATTCTAGAGGTGGCACAGAGGTTCAGCCCTGCGGAGCCTGACGTGACTTGTCGCAGTGCCTGAGTGGTTGGAAATTCACTTCCTTGTGGGCCCCAAATATTTTTGGGCCCTGGGACCAAGGGCCCACTACCCAGTTTTTTTGGATTAACTACGTGGAAAGCAGGTTGAATGTGTTGTCCATTAATGTTCTTAACAGACCTACATTCATTGGCCCAGTGTTTACCCTTTTTACATCTTGGACAGGTCCCTGGAGACTTCACTTCTTGAGGCAGTTTTGTCCTTCTCATGGGGGCAGCCTCTTGGCATTATCTTTTAATATGCCCAGACTTGCCACAACAAAAACACAGCCCACTGCTGTTAGAACCTTTATTACCGGGAGAAGCAGCCATCACAGCAGCGGCGAGTCCTGCATTTGATAAAGGTCCTCCAATTTCTCAGCATGTTTTCATCCAATATTCTAGGTCCTTTCCTTTGTGTGGGGTGATAGCCCTACAGCACTCTTTTGTACACTGCTCATAAACTAATTGCTTTACTAGCAGCAGTGCGGTTTCCACATCACCAAAAATTCACCCCACTCCATCCATCATTCCAGCTACAAAGTCAGAAAATGGTTCAGTGCTGCCCTGTATTATTTTGGTTAGGTTCCCAGAGACCTCCCCCTTATTGGGGAGAGCTTGCCAAGCCCTCATATTGATGGTATTTATTTGATTATAAACTTCCACAGAATATGCTGTCTGATTATTTACCCATTGTCCTTGCCCTAACAGCATATCTGCACCCTATGCTGGCTGCCCATTGGCAGCATTCTCCCAGGCCTGACTATGTTCCAGATCAGTCACAATTGACTTCCAGTGTAAATATTGCCCCATAGTTAAGCAGGCTCTGGCAATGTCTTGCCAATCAGTGGGTGTTAAGGCATTGTGCGTAAGGTGCTGCAGTAACATGATGGTATAGTTGGCAGCTACACCATCTCTTTTTGCTGCCTCTGAAAGGTCTTTAATAGTCTTATGGTCAATTACTTCATATTATTGGCCACGTGTGGCTGGATCCTCAAATACAGGGAAGGCTGTGTTCACCCCAGACCACGCTTCCTGGGGGATGAATGTGCATCCCAACTTGTTTCCTAAAGGAGGGGGAGCAGTAGCTCTAGCCTTTATGGGATTGTAAGACAGTGACCAGCCAAGCAGCAGGGGATCATAGCATTCTCTCTCATAGGCTGCAGCCACCTCCTCTAGATCTTCCTCCTCCTCAGGGTCTAGCTCATCTTGAGATATATATAAATCTTTAAATTCATCTAGGACTGGGTACAGTCCTGGCACTGGTTCTGAATTTTTCTTTTCCTTTTTCTTTTTCTTAGGCCTATCTTTTGTAGTCCCTGTGCTTCCATTTTCTGATGCGCTATCCTGGCATATACTGAGAGCCTTATGTCCTTGCTGAATAATGTCCTCATATTTCCCATCCTTTAGGCAATAATAGATCATACACCATAGCGGAAGGGTGCCTCAGGAAAGTGTTTCCTCAGTGTTGCATTTCTCTAGATCCCTGCTAAGTTTTTCCAATGATGGAATAGTCAAACTGCCCAACACTCCAAACCATGGATATTTTCCAGCAACCAACTTATGGCTCTGTGGGAAAGCTTTAGCCCTTGGCTACTCAATATAGCCTGAATAGGCTCATGGAACTCGGTCATGGAGTCAGCAGACAATTTGTTCCCCATCTTGTGCTCTGATCTACGAGCTACTTATTAGATCGGACACATGTTTGATTTATCACACAGCCAGGGAAGGCACTCCTTGCCGGGTTGGTGGCACTGCAGCCACAAGCAGGCAAGAAAAATCAGGACAACTAGGATGAAAAATACTGCAGCAAAGATCTCAGGCTCTAGACCTTCCAGGAGCACCCACATATCTGGACGGACTACTCACCGATGGTCCACTCCGTGTGTTGAGTTCTGAATTGGTCTTCCCTGCAGGGCACAAAGAGTCCCGGGTTTCGGTGCCATTTGTGGTGAGCCACTTTCTTGCCTGCAGAATGACAAGTCACCATATGCATGATTCTTCTCGGATCACACTTTATTGGAGTACAGCTCAGTTGAGGTAGAATGGTGAAAGAAAGACCCCGTGCCTGAAATGCAGCCTGCTTATATAGAGAAGCTTGGATGTGTGTAGCTATATGATTGGTGCCCAACATAATGCCTCATTAGCATATGATTGGTGATAGGTCCAAAGTAATGCCTCATTAGCATATAGCTGGTGACAGGTGGTAAGGAGTGCCAAATTAGCATAATCAGGGATCACATCAGATAGGTCACTACTCAGCGCCTAATTAGCATCTGGGGAACATGATGCAATGTTCCAGCAAGTTGCACAAGGGCCAACCATGCGCTACATGATAGGGTTAGGGTTTTTAAGGTAAGGGTTAGGGTTAGGGTTATTAGGTTTAGCGTTAGGGTTATTGTTAGGTTTATGGTTAGGGTTAGGGTTCTTCAGGTTTGGTAGGGTTAGGGTTAGGGTTGTTAGGGTTAGGGTCAGGGTTAGGGTTACTTTTACAGTTAGGGTTAAGGTTTTTATGGTTAGGGTTAGGGTTATGGTTGTTAGGGTTAGGGATAAGGTTAGGGTTACTGGTTTTCAGTTTAGTTTTAGGGTTAGGGTTAGATTTACATTTGGGGTTAGGTTCTTTGGTTTAGCATCAGGGTTGTTAGGGTTAGGATTATGGTTATGATTAGGGTTCTTTGGGTTAGGTTTAGGGTTCTTATGGTTTAGGGTTAGGGTTGTTAATATTAGGGTTTGGGTGAGGATAGTTATAGTTAGGGTTAGGATTGTTATGTTTATTGTTATGATTAGGTTTATACTTAGGGTTATCGTTCTTAGGGTTATGGTTATGGTTAGGGTTGTTAGGATTAGGTTAGGGTTATGGTTAGGATTAGGTTTGTTACTGTTTGGGTTTGGTTTAGGTTAAGGGTTGTTAGGTTTAGCATTAAGGTTATTGTTAGGTTTATGGTTAGGGTTATGGTTCTTTGGATTATTGTTAGGGTCAGTGTTGTTAGGGTTAGGGTCAAGGTTAGTGTTACATTTATGGTTTGGGTTAGGGTTTTTATGGTTAGGCATAGTGTAAGGTTATGATTGTTAGAGTTAGGGATAACATTAGCGTTAGGGGTTTTATGTTTAGTTTTAAGGGTAGAGTTAGATTTACAGTTGGGTTTAGGGTTCTTTGCTTTAGGGTTAGGGTTAGGGTTGTTACGGTTAGGATTATGATTACAATTAGGGTGTTTAGGGTTAGGGTTAGGGTTAAGGGTTCTTAGGGTCAGGTTTAGGTTTATGGTTAGGGTTAGGGTTGTTTGGGTTGTTAGGAGTAGTGTTATAATTTGTTTTAGTATTCAAGTTCTTAGGATTAGGGTTAGGGTTCTTATGGGTTATGGTTAGTATTAAGGTTAGGATTGTAAATGTGAGAGTTAGGGTTATGGTTAGGGTTGTTAGGGTTAGGGTTGTTAGGTTTAGCATTAGGGTTATTGTTAGGTTTATTAGGGTTAGGATTCTTTGGGTTTTGGTAGGGTTAGAGTTTCTAGGGTTAGGGTCAGGTTTAGGGATACTTTTACAGTAGGGTTAAGGTTTTTATGGTTAAGTGTAGGATTAGGGTTATGGTTATTAGGGTTAGGGATAAGGTTAGGGATTGGGATTTTCAGTTTAGTTTTAGGGTTAGGGTTAGATTTATGTTTGGGATTAGGGTTCTTTGGTTTAGAGTTAGGGTTGTTAGGGTTGTTAGGGTTAGAATTATGGTTATGGTTAGGTTTTTTATGGTTGGGCATAGAATTCTTATGGTTCAGGGTTAGAGTTGTTAATTTTAGGGTTAGGGTTACTGTTAGGGTTGTTAGCATTAGGGTTAGGGATTTTAGGTTTAGTGTTATGATTAGGTTTATAGTTAGGGTTATGGTTCTTAGGGTTAGGGTTACGGTTAGGGTTACTAGGATTACGTTAGTGTTACGGTTATGATTAGGTTTGTTCATGTTAGGGTTTGGTTTAGGGCTGTTAGGTTTAGCATTAGGGTTATTGTTAGGTTTATGGTTAGGGTTATGGTTCTTCGGGTTAGTGTTAGTGTTGTTAGGGTCAAAGTTAGGGTTACTTTTATGGTTAGGTTTAGGGTTTTTATGGCTAGGGATAGGGTAAGGTTATGGTTGTTAGGGTTAGGGATAAGGTTAGGTTTAGGGGTTTTAGGTTTAGTTTTAGGTGTAGGGTTAGATTTACAGATGGGAATAGGGTTCTCTGCTTTAGGGTTAGGGTTTTAAGGGTTGTTAGGGTTAGGATTATGGTTACGGTTAGGGATTTTATTGTAGGGATAAGGGTTCTTAGGGTTAGGTTTAATCTTATGGTTAGTGTTTTTTGGGTTTAAGGGTTAGGGTTATGATTTGTTTTAGTGATCATTTTCTTAGTTTTAGTGTTATGGTTCTTATGTGTTTGGGTTAGGGTTAAGTTTAGGGTTATAAATGTGAAGGTTAGGGTTAGGGTTGTAAGGGTTAGGGTTGTTAGGTTCAGTGTTAGTGTTAGCATTTGGTTTACAGTTAAAGTTTGGGTTGTTAGGGTAGCGTTAGGGTTATTAGGTTTGGCATTATGTTTAGAGTTAGGGTTACTGTTAGTTTTAGGGTTGTTATGGTTAGGTTTAGGGTTAGGGTTGTTAGTTTAGCGTTAGGGTTAAGGTTTCAGTTATGATTAAAATTATTAGGGTTAGTGACATTGTTAAAATTTTTAGTGTTATCGTTCTTAGCATTAGGGTTAGGTTTAGGGTATGGTTGTTAGGGTTTGTGTTAGTTTTATAGTTAGAGTTCTTAAGGTTAGGTGTAATGTTAGGGTTGTTAGGATTAGGATTATTGTTAGGGTTGGAGTTCTTATGGTGTAGTATTAGGGTAAGGGTTGCAAATGTTAGGACTGTGTTAGTGTTAAGGTTGTTAAAGTAAGGGTTAATGTGAAGGTTGTATTGTTAGGTTTAGGTTTAGGGTTACAGTTAGGGTTTTCAGTGTTATCATTAGGGTTAGGGTTAGGGCTAGGGTTAGGGTTAGGGTTAGGGTTACGGTTAGGGTTGTAAATATTAGGATTAGGGATAGGGTTAGGGTTGTTAGAATAAGGGTTAGGCTTGTTAGGGTTAGGCTTGTTATGGATAGTTTTATGGTTAGAGTAGGTTTAAAATTTTTAGGGATAGTTTTAGGGTTTTTAGGGTAAGGGTTAAGTTTAGGGTTAGGGTTAGGGATTTGAATATTAGAATTAGGGTTACAGTTTGGGTTGTTAGGGTTAGGGTTGTAAGGTTTAGTGTTAGGGTTGGAGATAGGTTTACAATTAGTAATGGGGTTCTTAGGGTTTGGGTTATGGCTGGGTTATTAGGGTTAGGATTATGGTTATGGTTAGGGTTAAGGTTTTTGGAATTATGGTTAGGGATCTTATGGTTTAGGGTTAGGGATAAGTTTGTAAATGTTAGCATTAGGGTTAGAGTTAGGGTTGTTTGAGTTAGGGTTAGGGTTGTTAGGTTTAGTGTTAGTGTTAGGGTTAGGATTATAGTTAATGTTAGGGTTCTTAAGTTTAGGGTTAGAGTTTGGGTTAGGGTTATGTTAAGGATGTTGATTGTTAGGGATAGGGTTACAGTTAGTATTTTTTAGGATTATGGATATGGTACTTAGTGTTAGTGTGAGTATCAGGGTTAGTGTTAGAGTAAGGGTTAGGGTTATGTTTAGGGTAAGTTTAAGTATTAGGGTTAGGTTTATG
>PVIH01030252.1:0-12428 GCA_004025045.1 Sigmodon hispidus | reverse complement strand
ATACCATCTATGCCTTCAAATTTGCTAGAGTCAATACTTTCCTGACACACATAGCACCTACCCTATGTTTCTTCCCTCAAAATCTCCTGGAGACCTTCTTATGGGTTCACATCAGGGGAGGGGCTACTTACTGGTTTGGAGAAAAAAGAATTCAAAATCCTTATTTCTCTGCACAGTCTCCTGGGATTCTGGGATCACAGTGGCTCATTTATAGTGGTCACAGAATTAAAAACAAGTCCTTATTTTGAAATGTTCTAAGAAGACTCCAAAGAAAACATCTAAAGTTAGCCAAGATACTCCAACCCAAAGGTCACCCAGGGTGCTGAGTGGCAGTGATGGATGATGATAAACTTCAACACTAAGATGCAGAGTTGTGGAACATGAGATGCCACAAGTGGTGGGTTCAGTGTGAGCTGGGAAAAAGATTCACAATGGATGAATATGAGAATATTCTCGTTGAAAAGCTCATAGTGTTTGCCTAGGGTAGTACATTTCGTCATTTGGAAACTCAGAGGTAAAAACACCTGTTTGGTCATGCAAGAAGTAGAAATGTGCCTCCAACTTTGTTCTGCCCATTGTTCTATGTTTTTCTGCATCTAAATGTCCCCTTGATCTCTCCTGAGCAGAGCTAGCCTCTGCTAGTGGGTGCTGTGAGGTCTTAACCACTAAGACTCCTCCCATTTTGTTGACTCAGATCATGAATTTAATACCAGATTTCTAGATGGTTTTATTTAATGCTCCCACACAAGGCTACTGCTCAGTACAAAAAAATCCAGCAATACTAACTATAAGGGAGGAATAGAGTTGGGAATGGTTAGAATGCTATGGTTGTTATTTCTTCTCTATGGAGTCATCAATGGTCATTGAATAATTCACATTCTTCTTACCTTGATATTAGACATGTTTATAGTGTGTCTGTGTGACCCACTTGTTACCATTGCACAGGAACTAGATGTGTGAATGCACAAGCCACAATGGCTCTGGGCTGAGAGGGAGAAACCAAACTCTTAGTTTAACGGGATGAAACAAAAAACTTGAGAGAGTTGGAATTTGATGTAAAAACACATAGACTGTATCTGGCTAAGGTTACAGCTGACTCTGGATTCTAAAATGATACCCTTTATTTCATGTTCTTAATAATGGATTTATTCTTTGATAGACTTTGGCAGTTATTGTAATTGAAGAATTTATGGATATAGGTAGACAAGAAACTTTTGTGAATGCCTACCTCCTATATGGGTGGGGAGATTGTTTATTGCCATAAGTGAGAAGCTAAAGCAATCCTGTGTTGTAGACTCCACACACAGAGAATATATATTTTCTTTGTACTAGCCATTGTCTCTTCTTGAGCCTATGAGATGGGTCGGTAGGAGAGGCACTTGCTTCACAGACACACTGACTCATACTTGCTTGGCAGAGCCCACGGAAACGTGGAAGAAGACAACAGCTTCTGAAAGTTATCCTCTGACCTCAACAGGCCCATGGTCACTCATGCACTTGCACTCTCCACTGGACACCATACACATACAAACACAAAATAAAAACAAAACTATAACTTATATACAGATGTTTCTTAGGCCACATAGACTGTGGACTCACACCAAAACTGGTATGTGGTCTTCCCAGGATGTCAGGGACAGAAAGAGCTGACCTGCAGGACTCAGGGATGACCTCCATCTCACATTTGGTGAGCTCTTTCTCTTCTGATCTTTTGGCTCAAGCTGTACCTCCACACCCTGTGGATCCTGTGCTCGATTCTGACAGAGTGAATTAAAGAAGCATAACCCCCTATAAGCAGACAATCAGCAAGGATCACTGTCCATTATATGCCTCCAGCAACTGTCCTGGTTATCATATCTCCCAGTGACCTTGAAGGTCCTTCACACAGAAATGGGCTCTGGGGGCATGAGAAGGGAGGATCTGTGCCCCTGTAGAGCACAAGTATAGGTGTTCTAGCATGCAGCCTCTGGGGACAGCAATGAGCCATACCCATTCTTTCTGAAGGTAGATGAAGCCGTTTCCCTGCTCTCTCCTATTCAGGCTAGACACACTTTATTAAGCTAGTCATCAGGAGGTAAGTTTGAGAGCCCCATTTTCCATGGGAAGAAAAAGGTTTCTGAGAGGCCTACAGGTGTCAAGATTGTAACTCCAACCAGTGCTTGGGCTCTTCCACCTACATCAGGTAGCAGCCTGGTGGCAGGGCTTGGCTTTCTCTAGGCTTTTACATCCTATTTTCCACAGGCCCCAATGTTTAAATGTCACCTGCTGTTGGCCCATGTCCAGTCTGAGCAGCATAGAAACAGGAGGGAGTTGGGCTTTGGGCTGGGGACAGTGCAAAGCTGGGCACTGCTATGAAGCAAGCCGTTAGGGCTTGTCCTCAACAGGAGGTAACCATAGCAAAGAGCATTATAAACTTTCGATTCTGAAGCTCTGGGATTTAGAGACTGCTGCAGCCCTGCATAGCTTGGCCCTCTTACTGTCTGCTTGCCACCATGTTCCACGAAGCTATGAAAACTCTGTTCCAGTCTATGGGTCACAGCTCTAAGTGCCACACTGAAATCCTGTTAAGAGGGGTTTTCACACCCCAGGAACACATGCTGGGGTGCTACAGTTGCAAGTGGTGTTCTCAGTTGCCTTAGTTGTTAAATAAATTTAATTAAACCTTGTACATGAATGTTCTTGGCATAACAGGCTGGGAAGTGTGTGGGACATCATGAGGGTATAGAGGGGGAATTTTAGTGGTCTGCCCATTGCCTGTCACTGGTCCTGGAAGGATCTGGGCTCAAATCCTCAATTTTCCCACTGCTGGTTGCATGACCTGGGGTGAGGCTTTTTCCTTTCTGTGACCGGAAACTGCACCTCACCTCCCAGTGATCCATATGCAGAAGAAACAGGTGGGAATCATGTGAGTGTCCTCACCTCACACTGGGCAGGGTGTACACAGCTGATGGTAATGTTTGCAATTACGTTACATAGCACAAAGGGCCTTCTGGGGAGAGGTTGGGTTGCCAGAGGCCATCTCAGGTCTGTGCTGGCTGCTCTGAGTTACCGTGGAAAGAGCATTGCCCTCTGTGTACAGGAAGCACTGGGATGTGTAAGACTTCTCTGTTTGTGGTGATATATTGTATAATTAAAAAAATAGTCTGAATATCAGGACAGATCTACCAACAGAGCCAAGTCATAAAGGTCAGCAAGTGTTGACTTATACCTTTAATCTTAACACATGGAAGACAGAGATCCTCTTGATCTCTGTGAGTTCAAAGTTATACAAAGCCTTCAGTGCCGAATTCTACCAGACATTCAAAGAAGAATTACTACCATTACTCCTCAAACTATTTCACACAGTAGAAACTGAAGGAATATTGTCAAATTCCTTTTATGAGGCCACAATTACCCTAATAACCAAGCCACTCAAAGACACAACAAATAAGAGGAACTACAGACCAATCTCCCTCATGAATATTGATGTTAAAATTCTCAACAAAATTTTAGCAAACCGTTTACAACAATGTATAAAAAATGCCATCCATCATGACCAAGTAGGCTTCATCCCAGAAATGCAGGGCTGGTTTAACATACAAAAAACCGTAAAGGTGATCTATCATATAAACAAACTAAAGGAACAAAACCACATGATCATATCCTTAGATGCTGAAAAAGCCTTTGACAAAATCCAACACTCTTTTATGATTAAAGCCCTGGAGAGATCAGGAATACAGGGAGAATACCTAAATATAATAAAGGTGATTTACAAGAAGCCGACAGCCAGTATCAAACTTAATAGAGAAAAACTCAAAGCAATCCCTCTAAAATTAGGAACTAGACAAGGATGTCCTCTTTCTCCTTATCTATTCAATATAGTTCTCGAAGATTTAGCTAAAGCAATAAGAGAATGAAAGGAGATTAAGGGGATACAAATTGGAAAAGAAGAAGTGAAACTATCTCTATTTGCAGATGATATGATTGTATACATAAGTGACCCACAAAATTCTTCCAAGGAACTGCTTCAGCTGATAAACACCTTCAGTAATGTAGCAGGATACAAGATTAACTCAAAGAAATCAGTAGCCCTTCTATACACTAAAGATAGAAGAGCTGAAAAAGAAATAAGGGTAACATTACCCTTCATAATAGATGCAAATAGTATTAAATACCTTGGAGTAACTATAACCAAAGAAGTAACAGACCTATTTGACAAAAATTTTAAATCACTGAAGAAAGAAATTGAAGTGGATATCAGAAAATGGAAAGATCTCCCATGTTCCTGATAGGTAGGATCAACATAGTAAAAATGACAGTTCTACCAAAAGCAATCTACAGATTCAATGTACTGCCCATCAAAATCCCAACACAATTTTTCAGACCTTGAAAAAACAATGCTAAATGTCATTTGGAATTACAGGAAAGCTACGATTGCCAAAACAATTTTGCCCAACTAAAGAACCTCAGGTGACATCACCATCCCTGACTTCAAGTTATACTATAGAGCTACAGTAATAAAAACAGCTTGGTACTGGCATAAAAACAGACTTGTGGATCAATGGAATAGAACTCAGGATTCAGATATTAGCCCAAAAACCTGTGAACACCTGATCTTTGACAAAGAGGCCCAAAATATTCAATGGAAAAAAGATAGTATATTTAAAAAATGGTGTTGGCATAGCTGGATGGAAGTATGTAGAAAAATGCAAATAGATCTGAGTCTGTTACCCTGCACAAAACTAAAATCCAAGTGGATCAAAGACCTCAACATAAACCCAGCCACTTTAAACTTGATAGAAAAGAAAGTGGGAAATACACTTCTACGAACTGGCACAGGTGACCACTTCCTAAATATAATACCAGTGGCACAGACACTAAGACCAACAATCTATAAGTGGGATCTCCTGAAGCTAAGAAGCTTCTGTAAAGCCAAGGACACTGTCAATAGGACAAAACGACAGCCTACAGAATGAGAAAAGATTTTCACCAAATAACTGGTTTGTCCTATTTAGAGCACTGTAGAAGTGGGTGGAGAATCAAAAGACAGACAAGTAGAAGGAGGATGGAGTTAGTCAGTCTCCATCCAACCCCCGAAGAAGACAGACATGTAAAAAATACAGGTGAGCCATGGGCTGGGACATGTGGTAGATAAATTAATAAATTACAAAAAATAAATTAAGATAAAAGAGCTAGCTAATAATGTGCTTGAGATATGGGCCAAACATTATAAAATATGTAAGTGTCTAATTCATTTCTTTGAGAGACAAAAGCTGCTGCACAGACCAGGTTACCAACCTCCAGACCTAAACGGACCCGGAAAACTTACTACAACACATACTTACCATATCAACTCTAGGGAATTTTAGCATTTACATTGCCACCAAGTAGAGCACTGTTATCCACTGCTCATGAACTCCTTTGAAATATTTGGCAGCTAGGCCTCTTAAAAGAGCCACATGTATTTTGATGTTAATGCTGAGTCAGAAAGCATCTGTATCACAGGAGTCATACCTCTGCTTGCTGCCAGCTAATAGAGCTGACCAATAAAAACTCTGCTACTAAGAATCCATCTTGGACTCTGTTCCCTTTTGTCTATAAGAGCAATAACCTTAAGTCCATCATATATGGGTTATGCTTACATTGAGGCTCTGTGAGATGTCAAAGTCTGGCATTGTTACAGCTTAAACTACATGCCCTATGCCAGACATTTTGTAACTCAAGCCTGCATACCAAGCTACAGCTTTTCTGTACCATGGCCCACTTGAGAGACACAACTGCAAAGCTGTTTTTAATTCTGTTTCTGTGCTCCAGAACCATTTTTAAGCTTTCTTCAGCTTTATACTGATATTATGTGTTCCACAATTGGTAACATTTGTAGTAAGACTTTCTGGACCAGACTATTCTCTAGATCCATACCAGCAGTCCCAAGTAATCAAATAATATAACACAAAGTCTTATATTTATTATATGCTGCTTGGCCTATGCCTCAGGCTTATTACTTGCTAATTCTTACTTCTAAACTAACTCATGATTAGCCATGTGGCTAGTACCTTTTCTAAGAGCAGCATTCTTGTCTGGGTTTCTCTGCATTTCTCTAATAACCTCTCCTCTTTCTTTCTCCACCCCAGTTTACCAAGGAGAGCTTGATCATTTTCCTCTCCTGGGGTGATCGATGCATATCCTTCTTAGAATCCTCTTCTCTGCCTAGCTTTATTGGGATTGTTTGTAGCCTGTTAATCCTTTGCTTTGCACCTAATTCATTTATGTGTGAGTACATACCATGTTTATCTCTCTGGGTCTGGGTTATCTCATTCAGAATGATTTTTTTCTAGTTTTAGCCATTTGTATACAAATTTCTTGATGTCATTGATTTTCACCATTGACTAATACTCCATTGTGTAAATGTATTAAATTCTTTTAACCAATTATTCCATTGAGGGGCATCTAGGCTGTTTAGCTAGCTAGCTAGCTTTAGGCTATCATGGATAATGCTTCTATAAACATAGTTGAGCAAATGTCCTTGTAGTGTGGTTGAACATCTTTTGAGTGTATACCCAAGAGTGACATTTCTGTGTTCTGAAGTAGGCTAATTCCCAACCTTCTGAAAAACTGTCATACAGATTTTCAGGATGGCTATACAAATTTGCATTCCTACCAGCAGTGGAGAAGTGTTCCTCTTCCTCCACATTCTTTCCAACATAAGCTAACATCAGTGTTTTTGATCTTAGCCAGTCTGACAGGTGTAAAATGGTATTTCAGAGTTGTTTTGATTTGCATTTCCCTAATGGCTAAAAATGTTAAGCACTTCCTTAAATATCTTTTGGTCATTTAAACTTCTTCTGTTGAAAATATTCTTTTTAGATCAATACCCAATTTTTAAATGGGGTTATTTGGGTTTTTGATGTCTAATTTTTTTCTTTATATATTTTGGACATCAGCTCTCTGTCAGAAGTAAGGTTGATATAGGCATTTTTCCATTATAGAGGCTGCTATTTTGTTTTATTTACTGTGTCCTTGCCTTACAGAATCTTCTCAGTTTCAGGAGGTCCCATTTATTTTTTAAATCATTTTTTATTGTTTTTTGAAAATCAATATCAAACTTTATATAAAAAAGCAAAACATTCTGTAAGGCAAAGGACACAGTCATTAAAACAAAATGACAGCCTACAGAATGGGAAAAGATTTTCACCAACCCTACGTGTGACAGGGGACTGATCTCTAAAATATATAGAGAACTCAAGAAACTTTTCAGTTTCAGGAAGTCCCATTTATTGATTGTTGTTCTTAATGTCTGTGCTACTGGTGTTATACATAGAAAGTGGTAGCCTGTGCCAATGCATTGGAAGGTATTTTCCACTTTCTTTTCTATCAAGTTCAGAGTGGCTGGGTTTATGTTGAGGTCTTTGATCCACTTGGATGTAAGTTCTGTGCAAGGTGATAGGTTTGGATCTAATTCCATTTTTTTATACATTACCATCCAGTTATGCCAACACTATTTGTTGAAGATGCTATGTTTTTTATATTGCATATTTTTGACCTTTTTTTTTTTCAAAAATCAGATGTTCATAGGTGTGTGGGTTAATGTAGGGGTCTTCAATTTGATTCCATTGACCCACAAATCTGTTTTTATATCAGTACCAGGCTGTTTTTATTACTATAGATCTATGTTATAACTTGAAGTTGGGACTGGTGATGCCTCCTGAGGTTCTTTAGTTGGGCAAAATTGTTTTGGCAATCGTGGCTTTCTGGTTATTCCAAATGACATTTAGCATTGTTTTTGCAAGGTCTGAAAAAATTGTGTTGGGATTTTGATGGGGATTGCATTGAATCTATCTGTAGATTGCTTTTGGTAAGACTGCCATTTTTACTATGTTGATCTTACCTATGCAGGAACATGGGAGATCTTTCCATTTTCTGATATCCTCTTCTATTTCTTTTGTCAATTATTTGAAATTTTTGTCAAATAGGTCTGTTACTTCTTTGGTTATAGTTACAACAAGGCATTTAATGCTTTTTGCAGCTATTATAAAGGGTGATTTTTTTAAAATTTTTTCTTTCAGCCTGTTTGTCTTTAATGTATAAGAGGGCTACTAATTTCTTTGAGTTAAGCTTGTATCCTGCTACATTACTGAAGGTGTTTATCAGCTGTAGAAGTTCCCTGGTAGAATTTTGTGACTCACTTATGTATACAATCATATCATCTTCAAATAGATATAGATTTATATATTCTTTTCCAAATTGTATTTTCTTAATCTCATTTTGTTCTTTTAATGCTTTGGCTAAAAGTTCAAGAACTATATTGAATAGATAAGGGGAAAGGAGACAACCTTGTCTAGTTATTGATTTTAGTGGGATTTCTTTGAGTTTTTCTCCATTTAGTTTGATGTTGCCTGTTGGCTTCTTATAAATTGCCTTTATTATACTTAGGAATTTTCCCTGTATTTCTGATCCCTCCAGGACTTTTATCATAAAGGAGTGTTGGACTTTATCAAAGTGTTTTTTAGTATTTAAGGAGATGATCATGTGTTTTTTTCCTTCAATTTGTTTATAAGTTAAATGTTTATTGTATATAACAAGTTATAGTTTTTTGTATGTTGAACCATCCCTGCATTTCTGGGATGAAGCCTACTTGATTGTGGTGGATGACTACTTTTATATGTTGTTGTAAGTGGTTTGCCAGAATTTCTTTTTTTTTTCCCTTTTAAGTATAGTTTTATTCTTTGAGAATTTCATACATGCACACAATGTATTTTTGTCATATTCACTCTTGACTCCTTATCCTAACTCCTTTTCCAGATCCATCCCCTCCCAAATTCACATTAAAATTCAGTTTAAGGGGAGTTGTGGAGAAAGAAAGGGTGACCTGATGTGGCGGGAGGGGGAAGGGACCTTGAATGGGGATATACAGGGATAGGAAAAAAAAATCCAGAGGGAAAGCTGAACACAAAGTAATTTTATGTGTAGCAAATTATTTGCATTATCACCCTTGATAAGTCATGCTTATGATTTTTATTTTCTTTATAATTATTGTTAACTTATCAGCATTTTAAATTCAATTTACTGTTTTTCTTGATAAATACAAAATAAAAAAAAAGTGGTATTACCATCCGACTTTGGCTCCTTGTAGTTCCTAGTGATAACTACCATCTATTAGAGGCTTACTAGGTAGTGGGCTATCTTCAGAGTACATGAAATGCATTTGACTCTGGCAGTACCCCTGTAAGGTGTGGATGATCTACTCATGTACAGAGCAGTGCTGTTTCTAATGCTCACTGACAGGTTTTCCACAAAGCATTGTTTGAATTACTATGTTTAGTCTGAAGCTTACAAACTTTAACATCACACCATAAGTTCAAGCCAGGGTTGGGAATAGGCACTTCAACTACAGAGCCTTTATGTTCCCCAGCATGTGGTCTGGATGAGTGAGAAGGGAGTGGACCCCAACCCAGATCTGCCTGGGCTCCATCATACTTACCTTGGTCCTGTTGAAATTGAAAGTTCTCATAGAAACTGTTTTAAAATATATTTTTATCTTGCCTTATGGCATTAGGACTAATCCAAAAGAACTAAGCTGGAAGTAAAACAAACTATGTCTACAGTGTTACCCTCCATAGGCACAACAGCAAGTCACCACTACCAATCACCATTTCCTTTTTTTTTTTTTAATTATACATCGGTAGGTTTTATTTAAGTATGTATGCATATGGAAAGCTGAAATGACATGTTAATCAATAAGTGCTTGACACCCAAGCATGAGGGCCTCAGTTTGATTCCTAGAAACATGTAAAAAGAGAAATGTGGTGGGGCACACTTGTAACCCCAGAACCGAAGAGGCAGAGAAAGGATGATCCCTAGGGCTCACTGACTAGCCAGCCTAGCCTTGTCATAAGCCTCAGTCCTAGGGGGGAGACCTTGTCTCAAACAGCAAAGTGAACAGCTCTTAATCAACAATACCTAAAGACCTCCAGCCTCCACATGTACATGGGTGCCGACCACACTTGCACAAACACATGGACATCTACACTAACTTTTTCTTTTTTTTTTATTATGAACAAAGAAGTCACACTTTCTATCCTGTATATCCTTATTCAAGGTCCCTTCCCCCTCCCAACCCATCAGGTCATTCTCTCTTCTCTCCACAACTCCCCCCTCACCCCCCCGGGCAGGCGGGTTTGCTAGAATTTCATTGAGTACTTTTGTGTCAATGTTCATGAGAGAGATTGGTCTGTAGTTTTCTTTCTTAGTTGCATCTTTGAGTGACTGGGTTATCAGAGTGATTGTGGCCTCATAAAAAGAGTCTGGAAATGTTCCTTTAGTTTCCACTGTATGCATATTAAGCATATTATTGTCATTCCCACTATGCAATTTCTAACTCTGTTCAATTATATTAGTTATAATATATAATTATACTAGTTGTAATATATACATATATTCTATTTTAAGATGTTTTGTATATCTCTGTTTAGATATTTTGTATAATGATATATATTTAGTATACATTTATCTTTGTTTAATGTTTATATGATTGTCATACTTGAAGTCATTATTTAGAAACTATACACTCATTTATAAATTGCCTGTTTTTACAATGTAACCTTCAGTCTTTAGGATGATAAGAATTGCAGATCACAGGTACTTAGGTTTCCCATGTAATAGTCATGTTGCTTAGGTTTCTCAGATATATAGTAGAATATATCAGATAGACAAGATTCTTCAACCATTTCATAGACCTAGAGAATATGGCATTTAATGTTTTGTTATTCAGAATTCGGCCATGAGAGACACAACATCTCCTGGTATCACTATTCCTTTCCTGAGATGGTGTAGGGCATCAAAGACACTCCACAAGGAGTTTATCTTCCTTGGCAGACAATTGCCTTTTACACAAAGAACTGCCCCTGACTGCTGTCAGAAAGCACTCTGTTCAATCTGGGCACCGTGTGGCTCAGTACCTTTTCTCAGAGCAGTCTCCTGGTAGCTCCAGCAACTCTGGCATCATTGTCTGATGTCTGTGAATTTTTTTACTTTTAATATAAGTAACATGTTCATATTGGTAAAACTCTTGCTGACCTAAGCAAATTTGTATGTGGGCTACCTGTCATATGGAGTCACTGCTCATATGGTGTTGGAGATGTCCATAGTAGATGCTGGTATATGTAGAGAAGGGTATAAAATTAGATGCTGTAGTGTTTTGAAAGAAAATGTTCCCCTCAAAAAGTGGTCTTATTATGAAATGTGGCTTTGTTGGAGTAGGTATGGCCTTACTGGGGAAGTGTGTCATTGTGGAGTCAATTTTTGAGGTCTCACATATGCTCAAGATACTGCCCAGTGCTTGAGTCTATTTTTTGCTATTTGTATATTAAAATGTAGTCACAAACATGTCTTCCTGCATGTCAACATGCTTCCTGCCATGAAGATAATGGACTAAAATTGTAAACTGCCATCTCAATTAAATGTTTTCTTTTATAAGAGTTGGTCATGGTGTCTTTTCACAGCAATAGAAACCCTAACTAAGACTGGTGCTTTTAGGTTTTTAGTGTTTTGTCAATGGTAGCAAACTAATAAGTTAGTCTAGAGTCTCAGTTTTCATAAAGGTCAGAATGAACAAAAGATAGAGTAGCTCATCAGGTGAATAAATGTAAATTTGTGCCAAACATTGAATGCCCATGTGTAGTGGGATCAGCCATTATTTAGCAAGACCTAAAGATGTGGCTTTTAGCTTGTGAAAACCCCTGTATGAAGCATGGGCAAGCCTGTTTAAGACTGGTTGCACACTGTCTTTTTTGTTTATGCTTCATGTTTTTGTAGAAAGAATTGCTGCTGCATAGAACAATTTAACTTTTAAAAATTGCCCTGAAGTTCAATCTTATACCAGTGGGTGTTACATATAAACTCTAATAAATATTATTCTTTTTTATATATCAGTTACTACAAATAATTTCTACTTTACGTGGTGCCAATGTGACCTGACCTGGGCCTGACCCATCTATAGGTAGATTATTGTATCTTCTTGTAAACAATTATTAGCCAAAAAAGAGCCATAGACAATTTGCATTGATATAGATTCTTGTATATTGATACAAATGCAAAATTACTTTATATATATGTTTAAGCTAATTTGTATATTGATAAAAATTCAAATCTGAATTATTTTATACGTCTAAAGTAATTTGTTTATTGATATAACATTAAATCTGTAATTGTCATATTTTTGCATGTGCTTCTACCTCTGTTTAAAATATTTTGTAGGACCTGTGCTCTCTGCAGCGTCCCAGCGCACTCTGGAGCAGGGGCAGCTGAACTCTGCACCTGGCCACACCCGCAGCTCCTGCTGCTCAGGGAATCTACTAGGAGCCCTACTGCGACCCTGAACTGAGTGAACTGAGCAAACCAACTGCAGGGGTCTCTGAGGGGCGGATTCGAACCCTGACCAGAGGTGAGGAGGG
>PVIH01030251.1:0-12429 GCA_004025045.1 Sigmodon hispidus | reverse complement strand
TATAGCAACATCTTGCTGATAGCTGGTACATGGAATGACCCAAAGAATAAAAGATGATTTTGTCATTCATGTTTGCATTGATCCTGCTTGGTTATGTTAGTGTTTGCTACCTCTTACTGTTGTTTGTTCTTTTTCCCCTACAGGAGCCCTAAACTGAGGATCCTAGATTTAAGGCAGGATGCTAGCTCCTGCAAGATCATCTGTCCTGAGCTCTGTGTTAAGACAACTGTTTGTTTGCACTCTTGTGCAGACTCAGAGCACTCTATAATGCAAGTAGAAGCCCAGGGTAGTAGTGCAAGTTTAGAACCTGAGGTTCAGCCCTCCAAGCAGGCTATGGAATTAATAGTAAATCTTTCCCTCGATGGGACCTTAAGGGAACGCCAATTTTTGGATCTGATATTGAATAAAGTAGAGCAGAGCTCAGGCTGTTTGTACCTGTGCTGCCGAGATTTGCAAATAGATAAATTATATGATCACAGAAATGTCCTACATCATCTAGATCTGAAATGCGTCAATCACTTGGCAGTTGAACAGGCTTCCCTGAGTGAAGTCAATACTTTACTTGCTCAGGTAGTACACATGAATAGACTTTGTCTCTCTAGAATTTATTGTAGATCTTTGAATGGGAGAACTTTTCGAAATTTCACTTCTCAGCTTAGTCGAATGGACCATCTCAATGAGCTCAACTTGTCATCTTTTTGTCTTCCTGACCACCTTGAAAATGTCCTGAGGTAAGGGCATAGGTTACGTACTGTATTTCCAATACAGCCTGTTTCTAAGATGAGAGAAATAATTCCTAGATATGCTTGAGCTTCCTGTTGCCATTTCTCCTTTGACCTCAGCATGTGCAATGCTGGGAGTTTAAAACCAGGCAGGGAAGGATATCTTTATGTAAAGAAAGAGAAATTCACGGTTTCAAAAACCAGAATCATCTGATCATGTGTAGGCACTGTGCAGATTCTAGAAATATGAAGGTGAAAGGAACAATATTCTCGTCCTCTAGTCATTGAGACATGAAGTGGAAGAACTTGGAGGATTTATGTTATGGCACAGGTGGACACATCCATACACCCACAGACAGTAATGTCAGATCATTAGGAAAATCTCCAAGGTTCAGACTGTGACTCTAGAGGCTGTCATTTTTGGACTGGCCCAAGAGAGCTACCTGTTGGGTGTTCCTACTGTCCTGTCTCTTCTGAGCAGATGTACCAGCTCCTCCACCTTGGATTATATCATGGCAACTAAGGAGATAATAGTTTCCACTAAGTATTTCCACACAACTCTATATCCATATATTTTATACACTATCAAGGTTAAATTATTATTTGCCAGGGTGGTAAAAATATCTTTCACAGACCCACCAGTCTATTATGTGAGTTAAAGATCACACCATTTGCTACTAATGCAATTCATGTGCAATATAGTTTTTTCTATATTCATAAATGATATTCCCCCCTTGTAGTTTTCATTTTTCAGAAATTGTTTCTGTTTTTTTTCTCTGCAGAGTTCTACCAACCAGTTTGGATTACTTACATCGGCCATTCTGTGGACTTTCTTATACGGACTTCAAATATCTTGCCCAGTGCCCAAAAGTCAGCCGTTTAATGCTGCTGAACCTCAGCAACAATCCATTGTGTTGGGAAGACTGTTGGCCCTTTTACAAGATTTGCAGACCATCGCTTTGACCTTAAAGCACCTGGCAATGAACCATTGCCTTTTAGTAGATTCTACATTGTCTGCTCTAATGCCAGCACTAAGTCACTGTTCCCAACTCCAAGTGCTGAGCTTTGCTTCAAATCCTATTACCATTCCTATGCTCATGAGATTACTTGAGCACTTAACACCCTTGATGCAGCTGAAATATGTGATATATCCAATTCCTGTTCATTGTTATGAGAAATGGCACTTTCAGGGAAGTTTAGATCCTCAGAAGCTTGCTGAAGTGCAGCTACAATTGAGACAAATGTTACGAGAAGCAGAAAGGAGTGATATGAATTGGATCACTTATTCTTAGTAAATTCAACACAGTTTCACCTTGATTTGTTTCCTTTAAATATTAAATGATTTTCCATGATGCCATAGACTGAATATATAAGGTTCCTATGTTGTGACAAAAGACAGATAAGACATTAAGTTGGGTAACTCTTTTCTTTAGAGGAAACTTACAACAACATGGAGGACATTGACAGTGTCTCTGTGTTTCTTCACTATTGTTCTTGATAGTATTTCAGCTTCCCTGCTGAAATTTTAGGCAGACCATATAGAAAGACTACACCATGAATTTCCACCACCCTGTCTTCACAAACATATGCTAGTGGGGATTTGATAGCAGTCATGACACTCTAATCTTTCCTGGATATGACTTTGGAAGGCAGGTAGTTATTGATACCAACATTTTTATCCTATAAGTTCTATTAAGTTTCTCTATTTAGAGATGTCTTCTCTTGCTTTTAGGAGACCACATGGATTTTTAACAGTGAGAAAAAGAATCTTTTCCCACTACCTATTGAGTGGCTCAGTTTTTCTTTATTTCATACTCATTTACCAAGGATTGGTTTGAGACATTATGGTATGCCACAAGAATGAACAGATAAGACCAGGTTCCTGCCTCAAGTCATTCAGAATCTGAATGTTGCTGTGGTTTATCTGTTCTTCCACAATTTATTAGCACATGGGTAGCAGTTCTTTTATCATCTTGGAGCCCATCTCATGTTTCTTGTTCTTGTTACATGTTGTGTTCATTGCAAACAGGTCTCCATGTTGTTGAACTCATGTTGAATTATCAATGGAATTCCTGGATTCAGTGTTGCCATCAATGAATTCCTTGATTCAATGTTGCCATCTCTTAATTCAAGGATTCAGTGTTACCATCCTGTAGGCGATCTCTCAGGTTGATTTAATGTCTACCATCTGTCCCTATGCAAAATACCTGACATAATAGTCTAGTGAGGAAGAGACATTCCTTCTCCTGTCTTAGAGATTTGACCATGCATATTTAAATGGACTGCTTTGGAACTTTGGCAAGGCAAAACATGGTCAAAAGCTTATGTCAGAGAGAGATCCTTTCAAATCCTGAGGCCAGGAAGCTGAGATAACAGGAGCTTGAGTCCCTATAGTGGGACTCCACTGATGTGCATCCTTGAGCCAGTGTGGCCTGGAGCTGTTAATCCACTATCCTGTGCAAAATTACAACCCTCTGCCATGGAGCTATCAGCTTGAGACCACCTTTCATCCTCTCAGCTGCCAAAAACATTTAGGATACATGGCATAACTCTTCCTTCATTGTATGCATGATTCTGTTTGAAAATTAAGCTGTTTCTTTTCTATTAAAGTTGACACAATTCTACAATGTTGTGTATCAAACATACACATGGAGTCCTTTTTATTTGATCCTCTAAAATGTGATTGCCATATGTAGGAAAGCATAGGATTGTATACAGTATAGTATCTAAATGTCATCTCAAACCAATTAATTAGTAATGTATTTATGGTGCTAATGTATTGAAATGGAAAACACTGCTTTGCAGGGACAGCAAAAGTGTATAAAATTTAGTTGTTCCCATCTCATGATGAAATGTCAATTCCACTGCATTTTAATTACTCACTAGGGAATTGAAACAAGAAATAACTAGTTATGCAGTTGTGTTTAAATACACCTAACTGCAATGTAAGGATCTGGTAAGAAAAAGCAAAGCCAATACTATGTGCAAAATGTGTCAATTTTTAAATGATTACATAATGGATTTCACATCAACCAAGCAAAAACACAGTTAAAATCATATTTCCCTTGTAGTGATGATATTGAACTACATTTTAAAGTTATAAAAAAATGAAATTTTATATACAAATCTAAAGTTCCTTAAATCTAAAGTATCTTTGCATGATTACATTTAAATGACAAAAGATCATCATTATCAAAAGATATCAGTAGAAACAATGTGCAAAATTCTAGTATATTATTTCTTAACAGAGCCTTTAAAGATTTCCATGCAAGAATGGAGAATCAATTCCATATGGTAAATCCATGCAAATCTAAAAGAGCAATTGAAATATCAGTAATGTAATCAGCAAATGATTCTTGTTAATTTGGCTTTTCCATTAATAAAATGTTAAAATTTCGTTTTGTTAGTTTTATTTACATTTTTAAGGCCTGTATACTTCCATTGCTCTCAGCACTTTTTCTTTTGAGTTTCCTGTTTGAAAGGTGACACTTTGTACTTTCTGGGCATATATATATACATACATATATATGTATATATATGTATGTATATATTTTTATTTATGTACACTAATATATAGATAAATATACATTCTATTGTTTCTATTCATCTGCTTTATAAATGAATCTATACTCAAGAATAATGATAATCATTTTTCATGAACACCCCATCTGATGATTTAACTGTTGATCTATAACCAAGGTTCTCTATTTCTATGTGTTAGGGAAACATAGATTCATAAAATTACTGGAGTATTTCTCCCACAAGAGGATTTATTTACAAGATTTATATATATAAATACATGTACTTAAATATGAATATACATAACATTATACTTATGTAATATACTTGTGGATGGGTGGAAGGCAGAGATTAACTCTTTGTTCAGCTGTAAAAGGTTTTTCCCCATGCCCATTTGGGCCTGGAGGTTTTGTACCCTGGTCAGCATGGCAGATGTTTGGAACCTGGTCTGCAGCAGCTTTTGTCCCCCCCCCAGAAATGATTCAGATGCTTATATACTTTATACCTTTTGGCCCATATCTTAAGCACATTACTAGCTAGCTCTTTCATCTCAAATCAACCCATTTCTATTAATCTTCCCACCATGTGGCTCAGCCCGTGGCTTAGCCCATACCTCTACATATTACTCCTTTGGGGGTCTGATGGCTACCTACTTAACTCCACCCTTGTCCTACCTGCCTGCCCTGATTCTCCACCCACTTCTACGGTGCTGTGCATAGGCCAAAACAGTCCTTTATTTACAGCATACAGAGAACATTTCCTCTTTTCTGTCTAATTAAAAAGGAAGGTTTCAATTTCCATATAGCAAAATTACAACAGAATAGCTCTCAAGCAGGAATTACAGTCACAATATCCAGTCTAATGTATTCACAAATTAAAGAGAATATTCCATTATCTACCTTATCATTGTGAGTCTAAAGTTTCATATCTAATATACCCTTTAAACTAAAAAGAACTATACCTATAATTATTAGACCTTCAACCACATCAAAGACCACAGAAGGATATAATATTATGCCAATAAACAGGAAGTGCAAGCAACTTCCAAAGTCCAGAAAATGGCAGAGATGACACCTGTCTGCCTGGACAGTCACCCAAAGTTCCTTGTAATGTTGGGGCATCCATCTTCAGCCTATATGGCCCAAAGTCTCTGGCATACCTCTCAGTGATGCAGGAAATCTGACACAGTCCATTGGTTGCTTCTCCTTGTGTCCTAAAGAATGCCTGGCAATATTTTCAGCAAAACAGGAACCTGATGGACCATCTCGGCTTGTTCTGCCAGCATACAGAGGTCACTATCCTTTGAAACCTGCATGTCCAGTTTATACAGCATACTATCAAGCAGTCAAAACCAGAACAGTTTCTTGTCCAGTGGCTAACTGTTTCCACAAAATAAATTCCACATGAAGTTTCTTCAATGCCCATCATTTTCCTGAAATACGTTGGTGCTGCCAGGAGCAGACCTGTCTTACTGTCCAGAAAAGTACAAGTTCTTAAAATAATTTAAATTCCATATTCTGCATGTCTTTAATGTGTTTGAAGACTACCTATCTATTTTTAATAGATCTTTGTGTATCTACAAAAACCTAACTAATATGACTATAAGTTTTGTTATCATGACTATTAATCTGCATTTCTCAATTACAGATTACAATTTTAAATGAGTTACATCAGCATCATACCTTAATCAATAGTAGAAAAATACATACAGCATAACAAAATTGACCTTAATTTTATATCAATAAACAAAAATCAACTTATCTTTTCTAATCATTCCTATATCATATCCTCCCTCCCTATTTTTTAAGATTTACTATTACCATTAACCATTTATAATGAAAACAAACATTAATAAGTAATACTTTGGAGGAACTGGAGGTAGCTTTCTTATTTTTCCTTCTTTTTTTTCTTTATTTGTTTTGTATTTATCAAGAAAAATATTAAAATGAATTTAAAATGCTGAGAAGTTAACAATAAGTGTAAAAAAGATAAAAATCATAAGCATGACTTATCAAGGGTGAAAATGCAAATAAGATTGCTACACATATTTTTACTTTGTGCTCAGCTTTCCCTCTGAATTTTTTTTTTCCATCCCTGTATATTCTTATTCAAAGTCCCTTCCCCCTCCCACCACATCAGGTCATTTTTTTCTCTGCAACTCCCCATCCCCTCCCTGGGCAGAGAGCAGACAGTCCTATGGTCCCACTGACCCAATAATGCTTGGATCAGTCTCCACCCCTGGCCAGATCCAGTTTTGTCGCCCCTCCCTCAAGAGTGAGTCAGTTGTTCTTATAGTTGGAGTGGAGTCTAAAGGGTCAGTCCAGGGTGTTTCTGATCCCAATCTATTCAGTGGTTGTAGTTTGGCTCTTGGGCATACTTGGCTTTTTTTCTTCTTTATTTGTTTAGAGACCACTCATGAGTGAATACATCCCCTGCTTATCTTTCTGAGATTTTGATACCTCACTCAGGAGGATATTCTCCAAATCCATCCATTTGCCTGTGAATTTTAGGATATCATTTTTTCTTACTGCTGAGTAGTATTCCATTGTGTAGATGTACCACAGTTTGTTAATCCATTCTTCAGTTGAGGGACATCTAGGTTGTTTCCAGGTTCTTGCTATTACAAATAATACTGCTATGAACATAGTTGAGATAATATCTTTGGAGTGTGAATGTGCCTCTTTAGGGTATACACCCAGAAGTGGTATTGCTGGGCCTTTGGGAAGATTGATTCTCAATTTTCTGAGAAACAGCCATATTGCATTCCAAAGTGGCTGAACAAGTTTACATTCCCACCAACTATGGAGTAGTGTTCCCCTTGTTCCACATCCTCTCCAACATAGGCTGTCATCTGTGCCTTTCATCTTAGCCAATCTAACAGGTGTTAGGTGGTATCTCAATGTTGTTTTGATTTGCATTTCTCTGATGAGTGAAGATGAAGATCACTTTTTCAGGTGCCTTTCAGCCATTCGTAGTTCCTCTGCTGAGAATTCCCTTTTTAGATCTGTACCCTATTTTTTGATTGGGTTATTCAAGTTTTGGGGTTTTAGTTTCTTAAGCTCTTTATATATCTGAGAGATCAGTCCTCTATCACTTGTAGGGCTGGTGAAAATCTTTTCCCATTCTGTAGGCTGTCATTGTGTCCTATTGACAGTGTCCTTGACTTTCCAGAAGCTTCCTAGCTTCAGGAGATCCCACTTATTGATTGTTGGCCTTAGGGTCTGTGTCACTGGTGTTATATTTACGAAGTGGTCACCTGTGACAATTTATAGAAGTGTATTTCCCACATTCTTTTCTATCAAGTTCAAAGAGGCTGGGTTTAAGTTGAGGTCTTTGATCCACTTGGATTTGAGTTTTGTGCAGGGTGACAGGCTCAGATCTTTTTGCATTTTTCTACACATTTCCATCCAGCTATGCCAACACCATTTGTTAAATATACTATCTTTTTCCATTGAATGTTTTGGGCCTCTATGTGAAAGATCAGGTGTTCATAGGTATTTGGGTTAATGTCTGGATCCTCAATTCTATTCCATTGGTCTACAAGTCTGTTTTTATGCCAGTACCAGGCAGTTTTTATTATTGTAGCTCTATAGTATAACTTGCAGTCAGGGATGGTGATACCCCCTGAGGTTCTTTTGTTGAGTAAAATTGTTTTGGCAATCTTGGCTTTCCTCTTATTCCAAATGAAATAGAGTATTGTTCTTTCAAAGACAAGAAATAATATGTTGGGATTTTGATGGGCAGTGCATTGAATCTGTAGATTGCCTTTGGTAGAATTGCCATTTGTACTATGTTGATCCTACCAATCCAGGAACATGGGAGAGCTTTCCATTTTCTGATTTCCTCTTCAATTTCTTTCTTCAGGGATTTAAATTTTTTGTGAAATAGGTCTGTTACTTCTTTGGTTATAGTTACTCCAAGGTATTTAATACTATTTGCAGCTATTATAAAGAGTAATGTTTCCCTTTTTTCTTTTTCAGCTCTTCTATTTTTAGTGTTTAGAAGGGCTACTGACTTTTCTGAGTTAATCTTGTATCCTGCTACATTGCTGAAGGTGTTTATCAGCTGTAGCAATTCCTTAAAAGAATTATGTGAGTCACCTATGTACACAATCATATCATCTGCAAATAGAGATATCTTCACATCTTCTTTTCCAATTTGTATCCCCTAATCTCTTTTCATTCCCTTATTGCTTTAGCTAATACTTTGAAAACTATATTGAATAGATAAGGGGAAAGAGGACATTCTTGTCTAGTTTCTAACTTTAGTGGGATTGCATTGAGTTTTTCTCCATTAAGTTTGGTACTGGTTGTCTGCTTCTTGTAAATCACCTTCATTATATTTAGGGATTTTCCCTGTATTCCTGATCTCTCCAGGGCTTTAATCATAAAGGAGTGTTAGATTTTGTCAAAGATATTTCCACATCTAAGGATATGATCTTGTGGATTTGTTCCTTTAGTTTGTTTATATGATGGGTAACATTTACAGTTTTTCATCTGTTAAATCAGCCCTGCATTTCTGGGATGAAGCCTACTTGGTCGGGGTAGATGATATCTTTTATACATTGTTGTATATGGTTTGCAAAAATTTTGTTGAGAATTTTCCCATCAATATTCATGAGAGAAATTGGTCTTTAATTCTGCTTCTTATTGTGTCTTTGAATGGCTTGGTTATTAGCGTGATTGTGGCCTCATAAAAGGAATTTGGCAATATTCCTTCAGTTTATAATGTGTGAAATTGTTTGAGGAGTAATGGTAGTAATTCTTCTTTGAATGTCTGGTAGAATTCGGCACTGAAACCATCTGGACCAGGGGTTTTATTTCGGGGGAGATTTTTTTTTCTTCCTTCTTTATTTTGTATTTTTCAAAAAAAAAACACAGTAAAAAGAATTTATCATGTGGAAGAGTTAACAATAACTATACGGAGGATAAGAATCATAAGCATGGCTTATCAAGGGTGGAAATACAAATAAGATTGCTACACATATATTTTCTTTGTGTTCATCTTTCCCTCTGAATTTTTTTTTCCATCCCTGTATATCCTTATTCAAGGTCTCTTCCTCGGGGGAGATTTTTTTGATGTCAGCTTCAATTTCCTTAACGGTTATAGGCCTGTTTAGGTAATTAATCTGATCTTCATTTAATTTTGGTAGGTGGTACCTATTCAGAAAACTGTCCATTTCTTCTAGGCTTTCCATTTTTATGGAATACAGATTTTCAAAATATGATTTGATAATTCTCTGTATTTCCTGGGTGTCTGTTGTTATGTTCCCCTTCTCGTTTCTTATTTTGTTGATTTGAACACTCTCTCTCTCTGTGTTTTGTTTAGTTTGATTAAGAGCTTATCTATCTTGTAAACTTTCTCAAAGAACCAACTCTTAGATTCATTGACTCTTTGTATTGTTCTTTTTGTTTCAATTGTATTGATTTCAGCTTTATATTTGATTATTTCCTGCCGTTTAGTTTCCATGAGTTGGTAGGCTTTCTTTGGGTTTTGATGTTGTTGAACTCTGACTTTAGGCCCTGGTGGTCCAATACATTACAAGGGATTATTTCCATTTTTTTGTATCTGTTGATATTTCCTTTATGACTAATTATGTGGTCAATTTTAGAGAAAGTTCCATGAGGAGCTGAGAAATATGTATATTACTTTGTGTTTTGGTGGAACCTACTGTAGATATCTATTAAATCCATTTGCATCATAACCTCTTTTATACTCCTTATTTCTCTGTTGAGACTCTGTCTGGTTGTTCTATCTAGGGTTGAATGTGGGGCATTGAAGTCTCCCACTATTAGGGTGTAAGAATTGATGTGGGATTCGAGCTTTAGAAGTGTTTCTTTTACATAAGTAGGTGCCCTGATATAGGGGCATAAATATTTAAGGGTAAATGGGTTTCCAAAGGTTGTCCTCAGTTTTTCACATGCAATGTATGGTATTAATGCTTCTATATTCACACATACATATTCACACAGACAAGCATACGTAGTTTTGTACAAATACAATATACAGACAGATAGAAAAATAATAGAAGCAAATTAAAATTAAAGTAAATTTATTCCATTAAATGTGTTGAAATAACAAACAAGGATACCAATAAAAAAAATTAAGCACTCCTCCAAGGGAACTGTTAGCAGCACCTAGCACCCTGAACAGGGTTCTCATTATTTCCCTCTCCCAGCTCTAGGTGCCTGTCAGCACCTCCAAGACTGTGTATTTTGATGAGAAGTCCCCTCTGTGTGGTGTTCTTTTGGTCTCTTCCATGGGTGAGCATTAACATCCCCTTCTCTTTCCCTATTTTATGTTGTCTGTTGTTCTTCCTTTTCTCTTTTTGGCACTTTTTATATTCACTGATGACTTGCTTGTCTGTGGCCTGTGCTCTCTTTAGTTCTTCCTTTTTTTATTTATTTTCTAATTTTCCTTTTTTTCTTGGGAAGAGCTACCTACTTTCATTCCATATTTCAAAATCAGTCAAATTGTCTTCCCTTGCAAAGCAGCATTTTCTTCTTTCTTTTTGTATTGTCCTGGTGATGAAGATCCTCTTGGGTTGGACTGGGCTCTGGAGCCTGCAACTTTATCCTCTTCATGTAGCAGCACAAGCAAGCAAGATAGTGCCAATCTGATCTCCTGGATTTCAGGAAGCAGCTAGGCCGAGCTGCAGCCAAAGCTGGGATTGGAGTGGACAGTGCAGCAGTGATAGTGTTCTGGGAACAGGACCCAGAAATAATGTTGATAGAGGGGGACATGGCTTCCCCATAATCACTTTAAATGAAATAAGGTGAGGCCAGGTCCTAGAGTACACAGGGGCTGGGCAAGGGGCAAATACCCACTGCCCCCTCAGTCCTGGGAAACACTCACATGGGGATGGACTCCAAGGTGTCCTGGGAAAGAAAGAAAAAAATTCAAGAGTGCCTACTATGGTATAGCGAAAACTTCACCTCAGTCAACCTCTAGGAAGCAGCCAGGGGCAGACATGAGAAGGAGGAAAAAGCTGACTGCAGTTTTCCCCTGAAATTCAAGGCTAAAGCAAAACCAAAACCCAAATGAAATCAAAATTTAGCCCCCAGGAACTCTTCCCTCAATCTCCACCTTGTGGATTGCCTTGTTTCTTTAAGGCATAAGAATTGTGCAGTACAGCTTTGAAAGAATTATTATCTCTGAGGGGACAACACTCCAGCCTAAAAGCATCAACAGGGTCTTTGCAGAAATGTTGTAAAATGACAGTTCTCAGAAGACAGGGGAAGGCAACCATGGTCCTTCAGATTCTCTTAATGTGGTCTTTTCAGAGTAAGTATTCTTTCCTTAGCTCTATCTGGGGCATGGCTACAAGAATGAAGTTCACTACTAGGTTCTTAAACACAGAAAATTTGATCCTTTTAAACATTCAGGTGAAAGAGGAGTAGGATGCTGACATACTGGATCCAGATAAACTTTTATCATCTCTCAAAACCTAACTTATTAAAAAATGCCTCCCACAGGATATCAAATAACAACACTGATTACAAAAGAATCTTCATGACAACCTAATTATTTACCCACTAACAGCCACCAGCATCTAAGAATTAATTAAAATGACCTGCATTGGCTTTATACCAGCAGTCAATATGGATTTAGCTAGTATAACTCTTCCACTTTTGATCACTTAAGGACTACAGTAAGTAGGAATAGTGATCATCAGAATTTTGACCTAGGCAACATGATTTTTATGTAAGTTTCATGGTCTAAAAAGGACTTCTTCTCTTTCTCAAGAACTTTTGTTCAAATGTTAATTTAGTACAAACATCAAGAGATAATGTTTTTTATCATTATAGGCAGAAGCTATTTTGACAAATCTTTGTTTTATGTACTAAATGAGTAAATTTTGGCACCTGAACTAAAGGAAAATATAAAGGTGGTAGAGTTTGCTTGTTAATAATAGGTCATTTCAGGCTACTATTTTTATATATCTTTGGCTTAAAATTCACCATTGTTTTTGCTAGTGTTAGTCAAATACATTTCAAATTAGCTGCTCACCTACTTCCAGCCATGAACTCTGTGAACAGCCATATTTATCCTAGTTAAGGTTCATCAGATTTTTACTTGGTACTATAAATCCAAGCACAAGGCAGAACTTCCCACATCCCATCAAAGAGCACCAAGAAAAATTGCAGCATGGTAAACCAGCCAAAGAGACAGTCCTATTTCAGCACAA
>PVIH01030250.1:0-12428 GCA_004025045.1 Sigmodon hispidus | reverse complement strand
ACTAGTGGTCTCTAAACAAACAAACAAGAAAAAAAGCCAAACATGCCCAAGCAGCAAACCACAACCACTGAACAGCTTGGGATCAGAAACACCCTGGACTGACCCTTCAAACCCCAGTCCATCTATAGGAACACCTGACTCACTCTTGAGGGAGGGGGGACAAAACTGGATTTGGCCGGGAGTGAAGACTGATCCAAGCGTTATTGGGCCAGTGTGACCATAGGAATGTCTGCTCCCTGCCAAGGGAGGGGATGGGGAGTTGCAGAGAAGAAAAATGATCAGATGTGGTGGGAGGGGGAAGAGACCTTCAATAAGGATATACAGGGATGGAAAAAAATATTCAGAGGGAAAGCTGAACAGAAAGAAAATATATGTGTAGCAATCTTATTTGCATTTCCACCCTTAAAAAAAAAAAAGAACTACAGAATCAAAGAAACAAGTCTTGACAAGAGAGTAGACAAATAGACAGAAAAAGAAGCCAAGAAAATTACCAGCAATATTCATTTGTTTAAAAATATTTGAAATGAAATAGACTTTTCAATAAAATTTTAGAGCTAGAAAAATAGGTAGAAAATTCAAAGAAAAAAATATCCTCAATGAGAATTTTATTATCTATAAAGAAAGGATACTTAAATGTGATAATTTGTTTCAACATTGCCTAGCATTAAAATTCCTGACATATAAGAAACCTTTAGACATACACATTCATAATCAAAGTCACACAAATATGTAAACACTCATTCACAAATAGTTGAAATGGTCAACAAAATCTGAATTCTTCTTTTCATCAAATACAATTTTCTGAATCAATTTTAACATTGCTCATTTTCACATAGGCTCAACCCAGTGTTAAAATGATGAATCAACATTTTGTATATGCTATTAATTGGTATTTAATAATACTCATTTAGAATGTTTTCACTATCTTTTCATTTATCAAGAACATGAACTGCATTAGGAAATTAACTAGTGCTTACCTTTTACTTAGCAAATAATAGTTTCTATATTGAAACTTATAATAGTGTTGCCTTAGATTACAATATCGCTATAAACCTAAGTCATCTTCCATTCTGTTCAGTAGCCAATTAAAATCTTGCAATAGTGGACTTATGTAGCAATTAAACTTTTTGTGTTCCACTGTTCTGTTTTACAATGCAATACCATATGTGGAAGAACATATTCAATTTTGTAAAACCTGTTAGCTTACAATTGATGCCAAATGCAATTCTTACTAATTGCTTTAACCTATTCTACAATAAGAAGCCTTTAAAATACAGGTCTCAAAATATGTTTAATGTAAAAATTTAAAATATCATTTCAGTATAAGGTATGTCTACACTTTAATCTATAAATAATTACCCTTGGATATTTGCAAGAACCAAACATACTTAAACCTGAAACAGAGTCTCACATTTGATAAAAAGGATAATAAGAAAGTTAGGATTGGAAAAAGTAAATCACAGCTAATGAAGCAACATTAGCACTTTTATGCTGTAGGTTCTAATTAGAAAGTCTGTTAATGAAATTGGGGCATTTACTTAATTGCTGTGAACAATTATTTTCAAATTAAGCATGGCAATTAAATAGCATGATTAAGCTCAGAATAGACAATTTAGTACTGGTATGTTAACTCTTTTGCATGCTGTATTATGTATGTCAGTTTAAATGCTGATTATCTACTGATTAACAAATACAGATGATAAGCAGTACTTCTGGGTCTTGGTGTCTTCTGCAGGGAAGTCTTCCATTGCCTTAAGTACTTGCTCAATATCTTATAAATACTAAAACACAAAGCAAAAATATGCCTTATTTAATATAGATAAATCTTGTCTTCCCATAAATGTCAAGCTTCCTGAAATATTCTTATACATTTATAAGTTGGGATGGCTACCTTTTTTGCATTTTTCCTTAGATCCCTAAACTAACAAAAATAATTATCATAACAATTCTATTTGTCTTTACTAAATTATTTAACCTGTGTTACAACTTTTATAAAAACAAGTGTCATCATTTGGGTTTTCTGCATAATGTTGGGCTTTATAAACACTACCAGAAAAAGAAAAAAAAAAAAAAACCTCAAAGAAAATTTTCACATCTAGACTACTGTTTATTGGCAGAAAACTATAGTTTAATAATATATTTATTGGGAACTCCATCTTTCTTAAAGTATGGCTTCCTCTCTGTGTCAAGTAGTACAGAGTATTATTTTTAAAACTAAAATTTTAACAACTTTAGATATTTCTGATTTTTGTTTCTGAATATTTAGACAAAAACAACATTTTGGTTTGAAATCAGTGAACTTTCTATACTGCAGTTTTCTTCTCTGTTTCTTATCAGCTACTTGTATGTCTTTTTCAGGTACTGTTTCTCATTGTACTTTCCAAAATGTTGACAAAACAATGAATACATAACCCAGCCTTTTATTATATTAAAACAAGTAACAGAGATAAACATTTCCCCCTCAGTAGCCATTCACTTCTTTATCTTCTCAAAATTATCAACTAATTGTTGATAACTTCAATTGTTTGTTTTTTGAGAAGGAAGGATTATTTTGAACTTCTGAACTATCTCAAGCCTAAGCTCATGTGTTTTAATGTTAAAACAAAGTGTACCTTGTCTTCCAGTGTTACAGCTGTCACTACCATAACCCTTTTATTATAGTATTATGGGGGTGGACCGTCAAAACAGCAATTTATTGGCAATTTTATTTTTTTTTCATTTTTTATTGTCTTTTTATTATTTTTGAAAATCAGTATCAAACTTTACATAAAAAAGCAAAACATTCAGAATAGCTTAAAAAACATACAGTAATAAAACTTCTCTTTTCTATAAAATACATAAAACATTAGTGAACTTTAAAAAAAAAATAAATGATGTCATTGTACACAAGAGCTCAAGGCTAGAACATAGCTATATGACATAGTGCCTCACTTTTTCATTGATGGCCTCTGGCAGGGGTGTGGGTGAGGAAAGACTTGTTTTCTTTAAGGTTCTGGCCACAGGGAGTGTAATTATGCCCCAGTAAGTAAATAAGTAGCATCAACGGTCAATTTTGTAAATGGGGAGCTCATAAGTGTGGGTATGAATCTGAGAGTCCTGATAAGTGAGTTTGATGGTTATATGATGTAAAATAATAAACATTTAAATTTAAAAATAAGAGCGAGACACACATGGAATACCCTGGGAAGGCAATATAGATAAAACCTCCTGAATAAATTAAGACCATAGTGGGGAGGGCTAAGCGGAGGTAGGAAGAGAACAGGAAGGTACAAGAAGATTTACTTTGGGGAAGGACAGATGTAGAACAAAGAAACAGATATCTTGACAGAAGGAGCCATTTTGGGGTTATGGAAAACATCTGATGCTAAGGAAATACCCCAAAACCCACAAAGATGACCCAGCTAAGACTCTAATTAGTAGTAAAGAGGACATCTTACCTGGCCTTCCCCTGTCATCAAATTGATGACCACCTTAATTATCATCATAGAACCTTCATCCAGCAACTGATGGAAGAAGATACAGAGATTCATAGCTAAGCAATGGGCAGAGCTCCCAATCTAGTCTAAGAGAGGGAAGAGGTCAAGATCATGATGGAGAAACCCATATAATTAACTGACCCAATCTGATGTCCTGGGAGCTCACTGACTCTGACACCTGGGAAACTGCATGGGACCAAACAAGCCCACTGAATGTGGATGACAGTTGTGTGACTTGGGAAGTTTGTGAGGCCTCTGGTAGTGGGACCAGGATTTATACCTACAACAGGAACTGGCTTTTTGGAGCCCATTTCCTATAGAGAGATACCTTGCTCAGCCTTTATACATAGGGAAGCGTTTTGGTCCAGCCTCAACTTGATATGCTGATTCCCAATGGGAGGCCTTTATCTCTGAGGAGTGGATGTGGTGGGGAGGAGGAAGCTGAGGGGTGAGTGGCAGCAGGGAAGGGAAGAGGAACTGTGGTTGGAATGTAAAAGGAATAAAAACTTTTTAAATAATAAAAAAGAGGTTAATTACAAAAAATAAAAAAACCTTTTATCATTGAAAGATAAAGAGTGAATAAAATGATTTTAAACACACACACACACACACACACACACACACACACACACACACATACACATACACGCACATACACATACACAAAACAAGCAAACAAAAAACCTTTTGGTTTGACTGTAGAAGGATTGCTTAGCAGAAATTTGTGGTGGCTGTAGTGCATCCATGGGCATTAGCTGCGACTTATTGTGCTTTCTCCATCTGTAGCTGAGCCTAACCTGGCTTGAGGAGCTTTAGATTTTATTTTTTATGTATTTTACACTAAGGTATTAAATGCTTTTTGTAGCTATTATGAAGGGTAGTGTTTCACTTATTTCTTTTTCAGCCTGTTTGTCTTTAGTGTCTAGGAGAGCTACTGATTTTTTGGAAATAATCTTGTGTCCTGCTACATTGCTGAGGAAGTTTTTCTGATGTAGATTTTCCCACGTAAAATGTTGTGGGCCACTTATGTATACAATCATGTCATCTGTGAATAGAATTAGTTTGTCTTCTATTTTTCCAATTCGTATTCCCTTAATTTCTTTTTGTTCTCTTATTGCTTTGACTAACACTTTGAAAACTTTTTTGAATAGGTAAGGGAGAGGGGACATACTGATTTTAGTGTCATTGCTTTGAGTTTCTCTCCATTTAGTTTAATGTTGGCCTTTGGCTTTTAGTAAATTGCTTTTGTTATTTTTTGCTTGTATTCCTGAATTCTCCAGGACTTTTATCATAAAGGAATGTTGAACTTTGTCAAAGATTTTTTTTGGCATCTAAGGATATGATCAGGTGTTTTTTGTTTTCCTTCAATTTGTTTATATGATAGATGACATTTATAATTTTTCATATGTTGGTCCATCCCTGCAATACAGGGCTGGAGCCTAATTTTTATATGTTGTTGTAATCGGTTTGCCAGAATTTTTTGAGTATTTTTGTATCAATATTTATGCTTTAGCTTGGTCTGCAATTCTCTTTCTTTGTTGCATCTTTGAGTGGCTTGGTTATCAGGGTGATTGTGGCCTCATAAAAAGAGTTTGGTAGCATTCCTTCAGTTTCCACAATATGAAACAGTTTGTTGACTATTTGAATATCTGATAGAATTCTGTATTAAAACCATCTGGACCTGGGCTTTTTTATTTGAGAGACTATTAATATTTCCCTCGGCGTTATAGGTCTGTTTAGATCTTCAATCTGATCATGATTCAATTTTGGTAATTGGCACTTGTCCTAAAAGCTCTCCATTTCTTTTGGGCTTTCCATTTTAAGTAGAGTATGGATTTTCAATGTATGACTTGATAATTCTCCGTATTTCCTGGGAGTCTGTTGTTATGTCCATTTTTCATTTCTGATTCTGTTCTTTTGAACACTTTCTTTTTGTCTTTTGGTTAGTTTGGATAAGGATTTGACTATCCTGTTGACTTTCTCAAAGAAGCAATTTTTTGATTCATTGATTTTTTTTTTTTTTTTGTATTGTTCTCTTAGTGTCTATTTACTGACTTCAGCCCTAAGTTTGATTATTTCCTGCTCTCTACTCTCCTGGGTGAGTTTGCTTCTAATTGTTCCAAGGACTTCAGCTGAGTTGTTTTATCTTTTGTCTGAGCTTTGTTTTGGTGTTTTATATAGGCTTCTAGTGCTATGAATTTTCTTCTTAACACTGCTTTCATCGTTTCCCATAAGTTTGAGTAATTTGGGATTCATTTCCATTAAACTATAGGAAGTTTTTGATTTCTTTCTTAACTTCATTTCTGACCCAGAGGTAGTTCAATGTAGAGATGTTCAGTTTCCATGACTTTGTAAGCTTTCTGTGATTTTTGTTGTTGTTGAATTCTAACATTAGTCCATGGTTATTGGTATCTTAATTCATGGATGGACTTAATTCACCTATTAAAAGTCATACCCTAACACGATGGATATAAAAACAAAAGCCAACTTTTGTTTATTAATGGTAAAAATTATTCCCATTTTTTGGTATCTATTGATATTTGCCTGATGATCAAGTATGTGGTCAATTTTAGAGAAAGTTCCATGGGGTGCTGAGAAATATGTATGTTCCTTTATGTTCAGATGAAAGCTTCTGTTAATATCTGTTAAGTCCTTTAGCATCATGACATATGTTACACCCCTTATTCCTTTTTTGAGTCTTTGTCTGGTTGACCTAGCCAAGTGTGAATGTGGGGTATTTAAATCTCCCATTATTTGAGTGTTATATTCAATGTGGGATTTAAGATTTTAGTAGTGTTTCTTTTACTTATGAAGGTACCCTTATATTAGGAGTATAAGTATTCAGAATTGAGATTTTTATCTTGATCTATTTTTTCCTAAGGCAAATAAACAATGTCTGTCCTGATCTCTTTTGATTGATTTAATTTGAAGTCTACTTGGTTGGATATTAAGATATCAATACCAACTTGCTTCCTGGGGCATTTGATTGAAAAGTCTTTTCCTCTCCCTTTACTCTGAGTCTGTATTTGTCTTTGAACTTGAGGTATGTCTGTTGTATGCAGCAGAAAGTTGGCTTTTGTTTTTGTATCCATCCTGTTAGGGTATGTCTTTTTTATAGGTAAATTAAGTTCACTTATGTTAAGGAATGTTAATGACAACTCATTGTTACTTTCTGGGTTTTTTTTTTTTTTTTTGGTGATAGTTTGTGTGTATTTTCTTTTTAGGGACTTCTTCTGTGGGAATATTGATTGTTTGTGGTTTCATGGGAGTATCTGGGTTTTTTTTAGGTTGGAGTTTTCCCTCAAGTGCTTTCTGTAGTGCTGGATTTGTGAATAGGTGTTGTTTCAACTTGTCTTTTGGGAAATATCTTACTTTCTCAACCTATGGTGATTAATAGTTTTGCTAGGTATAGTAGTTTGGATTGGCAGCCAGGCTTTTTTAGTGTGTGTATAACTTCTGACAAGGATCTTCTTGCTTTCATTGTTTGCATTAAATAGTCTGGCATTATTCTAAAATGTCTGCCTACATAGGTAGTTGGTCCTTTTCATTTGCTGCTCTTAATATTTTTAATTTGTTCTGTATGTTTTGTGGATTGATTATTATATGACAAGCAGACTTTTTTAGGGTATCTAATCTATTTGGTGTTCTGTAAGCTTCTTGTATCTTTATAGGCATTTCCTTGTTTAGACTGGGAAAGTTTTCCTTTATGATTTTATTGAATACTTTATCTGTTCCTTTGAGCTGGTATTCTATTCCTTGTTCTATTTCTTTTATTCTCAGGTTTGGTCTTTTCATAGTGTCCCAAATTTGCTGAATATTTTGTGTTATGGTTTTTTTGGTTTTGGTGTTTTCTTTGAGTGATTTATCTATTTCCACTATTGAATCTCCATTCTATTGATTCTCTCTTCCATCTCTAGGATTCTGTTGGTTATGCTTGCATCAGTAGTTCCAGATCATTTCTTCAGATTCGCTCCTTCATCCTTTGCTTCATTTTGTGCCTTCTTTATTGTTTCTATTTTAATTTTTAGTTCCTGGAAAGTTTCTTTCATTTTTTGGATATCTCTTTCTTGGCTTTCTTTCAAGGATTTAATCATCTCTTCTAATTTTTATTTGTTTTTTATTCTATTTATTTAAGTGACTTTTTCATATCCTCTTTTAAGTTTTCTATAATCTTCATAAGTACACTTGAATTGTTGTTTCCTTCTGGTTCCTCCTCCTTGCCCTGTTCATTTCTTGGTGCGATAGAGCCATCAGCTTCTTCTGGTGGTGCCATGTTGTTCTTTATATTGTGATATATGTTCTTGCACTGATGTCTGCCAATTGATTCTTTGGTTCATTCTTAGTCAGGTCTTAGGATAATTTTAGTCTGTTGTGGCTACAGAGGTTGTGTGTCTCCTGTCTGCACTGGATATGCAGTATGCACAATTTCTTACTCTGGTCAGACCACGGTCTACTCGCTGTGTGAAGCTGCCTGACTTTCATTCAGCCTCGGATACCACGGGGTCATGGTGTTCTGAGAGATGTCCATCCCTGTGTGATGACATAGCCTGCCTTGGAGGCAGGGCCCGGGTATCTGTGATGTGACCCTTGGGATTGATAGAAAGGCTTGTCCATGTGGTCAAATCTGGGACTGTGTCTCTGGCCTCAGGGATGAGGTCACCGGGAGGCTCAGGGGCTGGAAACTGCTCACCTCCTCACCTGGGATCCTCACTACTTGAAGCTGCCTAACTCCCACTCCACCTCATACATCATGGGCAATTTATGCTTTTTAATGCATAAAGTGTTCTGAAATTTTATTTCTCTATAGTTTTGATTTTGCAAATTGTATTTATAATCACCAGTGATCAAACATTATACCAGGTTGAAACACATTCTGGATTTGTTCTACTGTATAACAAATGATGACTTGCATAATAGTTTTTCTTGTTTGTAAATTTTTGACTTGAGTCTATTTTTCCATTTTAATATATAATATGAGAAGCTGAATCAAAACTTTTTAGAATTTATGCTTAAAAAATTACTATCTGGTCTTTACATACTAAAATATTTAGTCATATTTTTTAAGAAAAAAATATTTTGATTTATTTTAAGAGAAGTTTCCTCCCAAAAAGCTGACCATATCACACATTTTCTTTTAAAACAGTATTTTATCTAAAATCTAGTAGTCACTGAAGAAATGTTAATTTTTTTTCAAAGACTGTCTGCTTTTGGGGTTTGTGTTTTATGTTTTATTTCTGAGTTTCTGCTTTCCATTTTTTTTTCTGTTTCATTTACTTATTTATTCATTTACTTATTTGAGTAACTCTCTTTGGAAGTATATTACACTGTGCTATTTAAAAAATAATTATAGTATCAAAATTTGGTTATTAATTTATTTACTCAATAAAATTCTGCCAAACTCTATTATTGGATAGCTATATTTTTTCTTGGTCAATAATTCTGCTAGATATATATCTCAGAAAACCTGAGACTTCAAAGATGGATATATTATCATATTTCTAAAATGCACATTCTTTTGGAATTTCAGAACTTGTATCACCAGGTATTTTACAATTCAAAAGAAGCTAAGTTGAGTGTTATATTAAAAAAAAAATCTCTGGCCACTTCCTTCTGGAAATGATACCAAATTTATGTGTCCACTAGTGAGCCAAAGGCTTTTTTTTTTTTAACAATTAAATCTTGGGACATGCATAATTCATATTGGCTTTTTTTTTCATGAAATAAATTCATTCATATGTATTTTCATCTTCTTTAAAGATTTTTCAAATTTTAAATATTCTCATGACTCACAATTACCTCCTGCATTACTAATTACATCTAAACAATTTCATTCACACATATTTTACTGTGTGTGCATGCACTCATATTACTGTACCCAATTATTAAAGTTGTCAATTTTAGTAAATCTCTCAACTTAAAAACAATTCACAAATTCAAATATTATACACATTGAAAATATCTCATTGCAATCTTTGAAAATAATTAACAATCCACAATATATCTCTCCTTCGTTGCACATTTTGGGGTCTAAATTATGTTGACCTAGTTTGTATTCTAAATAATTAATGGAATCTATCACGGTAAAAACCCTCCGTGAGATATGTTTTAAATGGGGTTTATTTTGTGAAAATCACTTACAAAACAGAGCCGGTTTTAAGAGAAAATGAAAGGATAAGGTTGCAGCATGCCGGAGCCTTTCTAAGGAAAATTCCTCATCCCCACACTGTACGTCCCAACTCCCGCACAGCTGGGCCGAACTGCGCACCCGGTCGGGAACTCTTGCAAGAGAATGACGACTTCCTGTCCTGGTTCTCTCCTTCGAAGGTCTACTTCCAGAATCCTTTCCAGTTAACCACACCCTGCTCATCTCCAGTCCTATGACGTGATTGTTCACATATATAGCTCCTGATTTCCCGCTACATCTCCTCGTTTTGTCTAAATAGGAAGGTTCTAAACTAGGTATAAAACTACATACTATAGGGATCATCATAAGACAGTGTCTGGGAAAGAGAAAGGTACTAATATAATTGAGGTCAAACTACTGCTAACAAACAACAACTACAAAGTACAATTTAATATCTAAAATGTTGATACGAGAAAATGCACAGAGATTGCTTTAAGGCTGTTTATCTTAAACAATAGAGTTCTAACACTTGAGTGTCTTTGCTGAAATGTGAAGTAATAACAACCTCAACTATCTAATCTTCAACATCGTCAAGACCTGAGAAGTTGGAATATTGAAGTAACTTCCAGAATTTAGGAGAAGACAACGTCAGTTAACTACCTGGACAGTCATCCACCACTTCTCTGTATAGCGGGAGCATCCATCCTTGTGGCTACTGGCCTAGGATATCTGACAAGTTTCCATAGAAGCAGGGTATTTTTTGGTAGGACCATTTTATCCTGGCTAGGCAGGCTTCGGCAGTCTCTATCCCTCATCCTGCAGGTCTATTTCGGACAGTGAGCACTCTGACAGCAGTAGGGGCAAGTGCAGTCCTTTTGCCCCTCAGGCCATTATTCACCAAACAAGACAATCTCTTTGCAAGATGTCTGTGATGCTCAACACCACCTTGAGAAAGGAACAGTGATGCCAGGAGTTGTCATGTCTCTCAAGGCCAAATTTGAGATAACAAAATCTTGAATGCCATATCCTCTTGGTCTATGAAGTGGTTGAAGACACCTATCTATTGGGTGTATTCTAACATGTTTCCAAAAAACCTGAGTATTCTGACTTTTAGGTGATAAATCTGAGTAACCATAATCTGCAATCCCAATCAACCAAGAAAGTGAGGCTAACATTGTAAAAATAGGCATTCCAAAAAGAGTGTACAGCTCCTCCAAATAATTTCAAGTATAACAATCTTAGGAAAATTGACCAAAATACACATTTTTTTATCAAATGTCAACAATATCCTAACTATATATCATTATATATATATAAAAATATATCTAAACAGATTTATATAAAACAACTCGTGTGTATAGTACAACAAATGTTATGACTATCATAAATAATTAGAGGTAGAAATTGCATTATGGAAATGACAATGTACTTAATACACATCAATGTGCAAAATATTTTAGACAGAGGTAGACACGTGCAAAATAGGGCAATTATACATTCAACTTTGCATCAATATACATTATCCCAATCAGACATATAGATTAATTTCCCATTTGTGTCAATGTACAAACATTCGCACCATGTTCAACTTTGTATCAATATACATATTATCTAAATCAAACATATAGATTTATTTCCCATTTGTATCAATATACAAACATTTGTACCATGTCAATTCATTTTTCATTCATCCTTTGGTTAATAGTTGTTTGCAAGTATAATGATCTCCTATCTGTACTCTTTTCTTTCTCTCTCTCTCTCTCTCTCCTTTTTTTATAATATCATTCTATCCTCTACCTAAGATTAACTTAAAACCATTGTATCAAAATGATAATTGACCATAAGCCTCCCTTGGATGACCAACTTATCGGGAAAGGGACGTAGTTCTTTCATTGAGTTGCTTTATGCTGGCTTGTGGGTGACCGTATCTCTGTGGGGTCCTGTAAACTAAACAATGGTTAAATTCTAATGAAGTAACTGTAAACATATGTATATATATATAACCATTCCACAAATGTCTATAACCGTTCTCATCATACTGAGTGAGTCCATCTGAAATATTTGCTAAAGATATGATAAGAAACTATCTTACGACTGTCCTGATTGGTCTATACCTCAAAAGTGATCACTGAGTGACATACAGCAGGTTCCTTCTTACTCTGTCTCAATGTGTTTTTTTTTTTTTCTGGTGGGGGTCCCATCTTCCTTCTGGATGCCTTGTAGAGTGCTGGTAGGAGAAATTGTTTTTAATGGTGAAGGATCCAATGGATATTATCAACTGAAGATATTGAACCACCAGAAAGTATTGTGTGCAGAAAAGATTTCTAAAGTAAGAGAGTAAAAAATGCAAAAAGGAATAAGATTTAAAATTTAAAATAAAAGTGAGATAAGATTGGTCCCTATATATTTCATCTATTTTCTGTCCCACTTCAAGTGGCTTTTCTGATGTGAAACAGAGTTTTTAAAGTTTTATTTACCAATACGCTTGGGTTTAGAGAGGGAGAAAGCCACTTGCTCCACCTCCAAAGCCAGCGTTTTTTGTTACCAAACCAGGACCTCCTACACACACACACACACACACACACACACACACACACACACATATATATATATATATATATATACATAATCATTAGATATAGATGTACAGTTGTGAGAATAGAGAAATTACCCTTAGTGCCTGTCAGTGTCAGGTGTCCTTGTAATCCCCTGTAGTCCTTTTAATGTTTCAAAAGTCTGAGCATTCAGCATCCTTTTAGCTTTGTGAAGAGGGTTGTATCCATTCTTCTGTAAAAACAAATTAAGACCCTGCCCCACCTTAATTAAGT
>PVIH01030249.1:0-12421 GCA_004025045.1 Sigmodon hispidus | reverse complement strand
CTCTGAACTTGTGCCCAGCAAAGGTCACCGGAAGGAGATGAAGCCAAAGTGCCCTGGGATGTTAGATATGAGCAAGTCAGAAAAGCGGTTCACCCAGCTCAGAAGGAACCCTGAACTTGGAAGTAGATCCAAGAGGCCATGGAGACTGAGGAATGAGACCATGATTTCTGGTTCATCAAGTACTCATTAAATCTGGGGGGGTGGGGGGCTTTAGAGACTGCAGGCCAATATGTTGCTGTTTTCTTGCTCCGATCAAGCAGAAGCAATGGGGTGCAGCGGTTTCCAGGGCTGCCTCTGGAGTTACACTGCATGCCCTGATGAGAAGAGAAGAGAAAGACCATCAAAGGCAAAGGGGCCTGGGCCAGGGATAAGATGAGCATGTTCTCCAACATCTGAACATCACATCACATCACACTGGGCACCGGTTAGGTGAGCAGAGAGCTTAATTTTTGAAACTGAAAAAGATGCTCAAAGCAGACTGAAAAATAAAACAACTGCAATGCAGGCTTGAATGTGGCCTGTGCCCCAAGATACCAGTTTAGTTTGGGTCAGAGAGCTCCTCTGGGCTGGTGATGGTCACTGGTGGGAAGGCTTAATCAGCTCAACCTTAACTACAGTTAGAATCTGGACACACAGAGATGAAGGAAATCATATTCTGGGTGGAAAGAAAAGTAAAACTGGTGTCTGTGGAGTGTGGGGGCCATGAAGGAAGGACTTTAGGGAACAAGACTGAAAAGATAACCTGGGATCCGACCGTGAATGAACTTGGCCTCGAACTTCATCATGTAGGCAATGAGAGCCAATGAAAGTGTTTTGGAAGGTGAGTGAAAAGAATTACATTATCAAAAGGTTCTCCTGCTTGTAGCTTGAATTCTAATTGGCCTTAATAATAAAAACCTGGGGGGGCTGGAGAGATGGCTCAGCGGTTAAGAGCACCGTCTGCTCTTCCAGAGGACCCGGGTTCGATTCCCAGCACCCACATGGCAGCTAACAACTGTCTGTAGTTCCAGTTCCAGGCAAACACCAAGGCAAATAAATAAATAAAGTTTAAAAAAAAAAATAATAATAATAATAAAAACCTGGAGTCAGATAGCGGGGTAAATGCTGAAAGATCAGAGAGACAAAGGAACCAGCCACAGCCACTTCTTACCTGCCAACTCCTCAGCCTGAAAGGGGCCGAGCTCCTGTTTCCTATAGCTTTATATTCCTCTCCATCCTCCCCCCAACACACCTGCCCCCATCCCCCACCCCACAGCCATATCACGGTCCTGTTTCCTCCTCCCAAATCCTGGGATTAAAGGTGCCACCGCAGCCTGGCCTCTATGGTTAACTAGTGGATACTAGCTCTGCTCCCTGATCGCCAGGCAAGCATTGTAAGAGCACAAAGTATCACCACACTTACTAATGTTGGAAGGCTTGGGGTGGGGGTATGAGGGAAACGGATGGTCATTGGAAGGATGACCAGTGAAGGAACCAGAAGGTCAAGGGCGAAGGCAGGGCTAAGACGGTGGCTCAGCGGCTAACATGCTTGACTGCACAGCACGGTAACCTGAGATCTAGTCCCCACCATCCCCTACACACTGAGATTTCATCTGCAATTCCATCACTAAGGTGCCAGAACAAGTACAGATGGATCCCAAGAACTCATTGGTGACCTAATCTAGCAAAACTGGCAAGAACTGGGTTCAGTAGGACCCTGGCTCAGAAAATCATGTGGAGGGACTAGAAAGATGGGTCCCAGTTAAGAGCCTTGAAGCTCTTGTGGAGGATCGAGGTTCTATTCCCAGCATCCACACAAGTCTCAGCCATCCATAACTCTGGGTCTAGGAGATTCAGTGTCTTCTTCTCACCTCTGGAGGCACCAAGCACACACATAGTACACATACATACATGCAGGCAAAACACTCATGCACATAATAAAAATAGTATAACTTAAAAAAAAGGGCGGAGGGTGATAGAAGGGGACACCTGCCATTGACCTCTGACCTCCACATGCACAAACATGGGCCAGTGCACCCTCACACACACGTGCACACGATGCATACACCACACACACAATAAATAAAGCAAGTGTGGGAAACGTAAGGGCATATCCTCATGACTGCAGCAACCGAGCCAGAGTGTGAAGAATCGTCAAAGATGATGCCAAGGATGCCAGGCTCAGTGCCCACAGGATAGCAAAGAAGAAAGGGTTCCTTTCCAAAGCAGGAATTCTGGAGGAAAAGGATCTAGAAAAAAACTTGTAGCTGTGGGGGATGTGTGTGACATCTGGGTAGTGTCTCCCTAGAGGCTGACACACACTGACTGCAGAGAGTAGCAATCAGGGCAGCAGCAACCACAATACCAAACATGTCACCTACGGTTAGGTGATTAAGAGAGGAAGCAGGATGCAGGAAGGCCAATGAGATTTGGCTACAAAAAGGTCATAGTAATCTTCCAATAGAGCAGAGAAGGTCAAGGCCACTTGGGTTTCACAGCCAGAAGAGAGCAAGGGGCATCTTGTCATCAGGGCTTTCTGCTTGGAGAGTTCCTCTGGATGCTTGTGACCTCTTTGTGTTCCAAGCCTTCCAAAGAGAAGACGCTTAAAATGTCACTAACTCCCATACTGTCAAAACAGGGCATTGTGCTCCAAGGCTCTATCACTGAGCTGATGGTAGCTAAGTGCGTCCCAGTCCCAAGACCTTTAAAACCTGGAAATAACAACAGCAACAAAAACAAACCAAAAAGGAACACCCTTTCCCTGTCTGCCCTTCCAGAAGGGAGGCAGGTTGGGCTCTCCTGGCCCGGCTTCCCTTCCTCCACCCCCACGTTTGCACTGTGGACACCTGGAGAACCACCTGCTGACTGTTCACTTCCTAGCTGAGCCCTGCTGGGGTTTCATATCTAAAAATAGCAAGATACACCTGCCACTTATCTCACAGGATTTCCCTAACCTCACTGTTTCCATGACAACTTAGAACCTCACCACTTACCCTCCAAGACCGAGAGAACTCTCAGGGTAGTGGAGGTCTCCAAGAAAACAGCAGGAGGGACCATTCCATAAGATAGGGGTGTCTGCTTGAGATAAAATGCTTCCAGCTATTGAAGGGATTGATGGAAGGTGACAAGAACAGAAAAGTCACTGTGCAGGGCAGGTGCCAGGTGACTCTTTGTGTGCCCTTTAGATCTGACCTGGTTCCAGTGGCCTAGTGTCCAGATGTCCTGGTGTCCAGGTGTCCTGCGATCATGGAAAGATGACTTGGCTTCACATCGTATTTAACCCTTTGTGTGTGGGTTTTTTTTTTTTTTTTTTTTTTTTTTTTTTTTTTTTTTTTTTTTTTTTTTTTTTTTTTTTTTTTTTTTTTTTTTTTTTTTTTTTTTTTTTTTTTTTTTTTTTTTTTTTTTTTTTTTTTTTTTTTTTTTTTTTTTTTTTTTTTTTTTTTTTTTTTTTTTTACTTAACTGTGTAAATTCTTTTTTGTTTGTTTTGTTTTTTGACACAGGGTGTCTCTGTGTGGCCTTGAGGGTCCTGGAACTGCTCTGTAAACCAGGCAGGCCTGGAACTCACTGAGATCCCCCTGCCTCTACCTCTTGAGTGCTGGGATTGAAGGTCTGTGCACAATTGCAGACTGGTGTGAATTCATTTTTCTTTTAAGATTTATTTATTATATATACAGTATACAGAAGAGATACCAGATGTCATTATAGATGGTTGTGAGCCACCATGTGGATGCTAGGAATTGAACTCAGGTCCTCTGGAAGAACAGCCAGTGCTCTTAACCTCTGAGCCATCTCTCCAGCCCCAGAATTCATGTTTCAAAGTACATTTATTTATTGCATGTGTGTGTGGGTGTGCATGTGTAAGGTTAGAGAATGCTTTGCAGAGTCAGGTTCTTCCTCCTGCCATTTGAGTCCTGGGGATCGAACTGCAGCCACCTTCACCTGCTGAGTCATCTCACCCTCAATGATTCATTAGGTTTTTCTGTGGTGGGGGAAGGGCCTTTTTGTTTGGTTTGGTTGAGACGGGACTTGTTATTTAGGCTGGCCCTGAACTGCTTGAGATCAGGCAATCCTCCTGCCTCAGCCTCCTCAGTAGCTGCAACTAGAAGTGTAGACCGTTATATCCAACTGACAATATTTCAATTTTCAAAATAGAACATTATTTCTATTTTCTTTAACTTCGTGGCAGAGCACATGTACAAGGTCCTGGGTTCTAAGAAAAATAGATCAGGCATATCCTTATGGGAGACATTTTCAGAAGGTGCATCATGCTTAGGGTGGGGAAAGACCCCCTGCAATGCATCACCTGCCAAGGTCAAAGGCTAGCAAGGGGACCAACATTGACAGGAGGATCGTTCCCTAACTACTAGAGGGGTTTGGCATCACCAAAGGTTGTGCTGGGAATGAGGAAAGAATCTGCCATCTGTCCCCGAGGGAACTGGTTGATTGTCCTGGCAGAAATATCCACTTCTTTGAAGGAAGGGAACTTTCTTTAATTTGGAGAGAAGGCAGATCCTTGGCTGGCAGGAGGGAGAAACTGAGCAGTGGGCTCTTAGTTATTTGCAGTGGAGCAATAAGTCTGAGTATTTTTCAGTGGACAAAATGTCCAGCCCCTCCTGAGAGCCAGGCTCCTGCCGCCTGGTCAACAGGTGAACAGTTCAAGGTCCTTAACTTGAACTTTCTCACCAAAGCAGAGATAAGTCAGCCATTTTCACTGGCTAACAATCATTAACCTACCTCCACCTGGATCCCTGACTTGTTTTTCTGGTGAATGAACTGGGTCACTCATGCTAAAGGTGAAACAGCCCGTTTCCAAAGTCTACCACCTCCCCCATCAATCACTTGGTGGGAGAAACCCATCTAAAGTTATAAAATTGAACTTAAGCTATATTGCTGGGGCTGCAGCTTTTTGGAAGTATGCTTGCCTACTTTCCACAAACCAGGAGGTGGTAACAAAACTAATCCCAGCATTCAGGAGGTGGAGGTCCTTCAAGGTCATGTTTGGCTACAGAGAGAATTTAAGGTCAGCCTTGGCTGCAGACAGTTTTAAAACATGGACACATACCACACCCTCACCCACAACACACACACACTCTCAACACACACACCACACCCTTAACACACATACACACACACACACACACACACACTCACACTCACATATACACACACAGAGAACTGTTTATCTTGCAGTTTTGAACTGACTCTCACCCTTCAGCGTTACCTACCTACAGGACAGAAACAGCTATGAGCTGGATCCTGACTACAATTTGAAAACAAGCCTTATTCTTGCAATACTAACTAAATATAAAGTAAAAAAGCTGGGACCTTGGGCTCTATGCAAAGAGGGGCTTCTTTTACTTTACAGGATTCATCTTCAAAGAAAACCCGAGTTTCGGGGCTGGAGAGATGGCTCAGCGGTTAAGAGCACCGTCTGCTCTTCCAGAGGACCCGGGTTCGATTCCCAGCACCCACATGGCAGCTAACAACTGTCTGTAGTTCCAGTTCCAGGCAAACACCAAGGCAAATAAATAAATAAATAAAGTTTAAAAAAAAAAAAAAGAAAACCCGAGTTTCTCTTTGGTAGTAAATACAATTTACAATTTTGGCTGATGTGTGTGGTACCACACTCCTTCCTCTCTTGGCTCACCCGCTGGCAAATAAAGCTGAAGGAATGAGTCAGCCTCACTCTGGAGAAGGTGACAGCCAGGACATTGTGCTATTTAAGGGTGGGACAGACCGTACTTTCTGGCCCCTTTCCCTCACTTTCTTCTTAAGCTTCTGGTTGTAGAAAAAATGCCCAGTGTCCCTGCTGATTACTGTATACCTAACAGAGAGGTCCAGGCCATTTCCATTCTTGGTATTTCTCAGCTTTCACTGGCACCTCCCAGCTGGCGTTTATATGTTTAGAGTCTTCATCATTGAAGACCCATAAAGGAGCCCCCTGGCATTTGTACAGATAAGAGACAATTTCAATACAAAGAGCCCTCTGTTTTGAGTTGCTATGCCTGGATTCCTGTGCCCCTCCCCCCACAGATTGCCAATACCCCAGAGATCAACTAGGATTTAGTTTGGGATGCCTCTGAGTCAGTAGGACATGAAAGTCTAGAAATGCTGGTTAAATTGAACTGCAGAATTTTTTTTTTTTTTAAGAAGATGGCAAGAATTAGGGGGAGGAGGCTAGAGAGATGGCTCAAAGGTTGAGAGAGCATGTACTGCCACTGCACAAAACTAAGTTCAGCTCCCAGGACCCACAACTGCTGGGAACTCTAGACTCGAATGAGCGAGTGTACACCTTCTCTCTCTCTCTCTCTCTCTCTCTCTCTCTCTCACACACACACACACACACACACACACACACACACACACATACACACACACCAAACACACATAAACATAATTAAAAATAAATCTTGAAAAAATAAAATTTAAAAAAATATTGAAAACTAGTGAGAAGGAGATATTGAGGTTCTTGGAGATTTCTTGTTATTTTGTTTCTGTTAGCTTTATTTGTTGTATGTTTGTTTGTTTATGTAGTGCCAGCAATCAGACACAGAATCACATGCATGCCACACAACTGTTATACGGCTGATTTACCTTCCCACCTCTTAGATAATTTGTTCCTTTGAGACAGTCTCACTATGTAGCCTAAGCAGGTCTTGAACTAACAACCTCCTGGGATCACCTCCTACTAGGATTACAAGCATGCTCTATCATAGCAGGTGAGATAATTCCTTAAACAACTAGATCCTTAGCAAGGCCTCCCGAAAACCAAATGTTCTGTCCACAGGATTGAGCCTTTTGTGAGGCCCAAGACCTTGAAGAATCCACAGTTTCTTGCTTCAGTCAGCTTTTTAATCAGCTGGGGTCCTCTGGGCTTCACTTCTTTCTGAACATGATAAAAATTTGCTGGAAGCAGCAAGAAAGATCTGGGAGGTCAAAGATGAGGTCTAGCAAATAGTCTCATCATGTAATCCAGAGCTGGCCTAGAGGCCCCCACCCCCTGCATAGCAAGCAGGCTGCAACAGAACCTCCCACAACCTCTGCACACTCAGAAAAGGACATCAACCCCATTCTGATCCCTTATCAGCACAGGCAAGCATTTTCCTGAAGTTCCTCTGAAGATAGTGCTCTCCATATGCTGAGCACATGACAGAACCCTTACCTGACACAGAGATCCCAGCTCCTCTCCACGAAGGGACCCATACAGTGGCCTTTGGATGTTTAGTCAGAGAATCCACTCTGTCCTCACCTCAGTCCCTACCAACTGGAGTCCTAGGATCCCCACAGCAGATGCTCATTCCTTCTCAGGAGACTCACCTGGTGGGGGGGCTGTCTCCTCTGGTGAGACACACTTCCATTGCCCCCAAAGTCCTGACAGTAGGAGATATGAATGTCCAAGCCTCTCAACACACTGAGTACCTGCTTCCTCTGTGGCCATGCAGAGGCAACACCACCTCACCCTCTCTCCAGGTTGGAACAATATGGGTAGGGCAATCAGAGTCTGCTTGAGCTAGCAGGCAGTCCTTGATGGTAGAGATAAGACCCAGATCTCACCTCCAGGTTCAAAGCACATACCCTGGAAGATGATGCCAATCATTTTCAGCATAGGATTCCATCAGTTTTTTCTACAGATTTAGGGACTCTTGGGATTTCTTCTCACTGCTCCCAATCTTCTGCGAAGGCTAACAACACGGAATACTGTTGGGAATATCAGGTGGGTCTCAAGGCTTTGATCCCTACTGGTTCTACCCTTGAAAAATGCGTGGATCTGTCACCCAGTTCACTTCCCCACCCACTCTGAGTTCTCTGTGACCAGGGAGGATGGCTTTTGCTTTGTCCTTCGCTTTCTGGCTGTTTGTATAAATATATATGAAAGAATAAGCAAGACACAAGCCTCTTCTTTTTTTTCCTTCCTACTGTTATGCCCAAAGTCGAGACCCTGGAGAGACCACCGGAGACAAGGAGGTAGCGGAATGCAAAAGCAAGGTTTATTGATAGAGACGAGCTAGCTCGTGAACCACTCCAGATGTCCGTTACACCGGAATCATGCAGGAGGGTTGATTAGGGCCTGGGGGGGGTTCCTTTTATAGCCCAAGGCTGTGCATTGGGTTCAGGTGAGGATAATGGTACGAGTCATTAGCTAATTGGCTTGTGCTAGGGGCTTTCCAGACTAGGGTGGGGGTGCCCAGTAACAATGTATCAGGCTTTTGATTGGTTAGTGCCAAGGTGAAAATCATTTTTATTATCATTATTTCTTCCTGTCATGTTTAGGCTAGTTTTGTGAAGGGTCTCATAGCTCATCCTTGGGGTATGGTCAAGCTGTCCTGGTTCTGTGCCCTGGAATGTCTCCTATAGAAGGGGAAAGCCCACCATCAACCCTGGAACGTGCAGCTGGCCCAGGAATGATGGTGGTGTATTTTGACTAGCGCATTTGGTGTTGGTGGTCAGATAGCAGGACCAGGGTGCTATGGATTCTGCAGTTGGAACTTAGGTCATGCTGCCCCTCTGTAGACAGCAGTTTCTAGCTATGGTCTCTGGGAACTGGGTGAGAGACCCTTTCTCAGGGCTCTGTCTGCTTTAGTTTAGCATAGTTCTCTAAAATGGAAGACTCCTTTTAGTCCTGGACCCCAAGTGGATCATCCAGGTGTCCAGCCCATTCTCTCCTAGAACTGGGCAAGCCTCTGCCAGGAATGTGGAACTGAACTCTATTTTATCTCTATGGCTAATAGAATACAAAATGGCATTTCTTGAGCTAAGCTTACTCTCTTCGCTACCTTTCTCTGTTTTTTATTTTGTTTTGTTTTAAAGACATGGTCTCTCTTTATGGTTCTGATTGTCTTGGAACTTGAAACATAGACCTGGCTGTCCCTTGAACTCACAGAGATCCTCCTGCCTCTGCCTAAATATAAGTGCCACCACATCTGGCTCTAAAGCGTTTTTTTGGGGTTTTTTTTTTTTCAAAGATGAGGTGAAGACTAAGATGAGGTGAAGACGAAGTGACCTTGCTGGAGTAAGCAGTTAGCAAGCATGAGCCCGGGTTGGATACACAGAACCAGGTAAACAAGGCATGCATGATAGGTCATGCCTGTGGTCCAGCACCAGGGAAACAGGAGGGTCAGAAGACTATGACTACCCTTTTGTACACAGTGAATTTGAGGCCTGAGATGCAGGAGACCTGACGGCAAAGAACAAAATCTTTTCAAACATTTGAAAGCTGTGCTAGGTGGCTGTGACTCACACCTTTGATCCAGCACTCCAGAGGCTGAGGCAGGCGGATCTCTTCGAGGCTAGCCTGGTCTACAGAGTGAGATGGAGGACAGCCAAGGCTGCACAAGAAACTCTATCTCAAAACAACAACAACAAAAAGAAAATTCAAAAACTAAAAATTTCTACCTTTTTCTCTAGTTTCCTATTGCCAATTTACTAAATTCTTATTTAGAGTCAATGTTATGTGTTCACTTCATTGTTATTTATGAATGTACATTTGTTCTATCAAAGGGCTGGAGGTGTAGCTCAGAGATGATGGCATTCTTATCTAGCATGCTTGAGGCCCTGTATTGGGTTCCCAACAACACACACACATACACACCAAAACAACAACAACAAAAAACCCTTACATCTTAAAATTCAAAAGATCTTAGTTTTAAGGTAATTCAATGAATTAATCACTGCATTAAAAAATGGTTCAATCTCCAGCACTCACATGGTGGGAGGAAAGACCTGAACCCTGAAAGCTATCCTCTGGTCTAGACATGCGCACTTTGTCATATGCACACACACACACACACACACACACACACACACACACACACACGTACACACACACACACTTTGTCACATGCACACACATGTACACACACACACTTTGTCACATGCACACACATGTACACACACACACACTTTGTCACATGCACACACATGTACACACACACACTTTGTCACATGCACACACATGTACATACACACACATTTTGTCACAAGCACACACATGTACATACACACACACTTTGTCACAAGCACACACATGTACATACACACACACACACTTTGTCACAAGCACAAACATGTACACACATACAAATGAAAACATTTTAAATGATTGCTTACTTGTCCTAAGAAATATAAAAATCAACACTGGAAAGACTGTTGGCTTCCCAAACCAGGAGCAGACCCCCGACCCTCAACCCATGACCCACATGAAATTGATAAAAAGCCAACAGAGTGACAGATCCCAGAACAGCAGAACCTACTGTTTAAGCTTTGTGTATTTTAAATTAATAAGTTAAAATGTCAGTCCTCACAGTGGCAAACTTCCATTTGTCTCCAAATAAATGCAATTGTAAATTTCAAAAAGCAAACATACTTGCAGGAGCCATGGTGGAGACAGACTCTGCCCCGAGCCTCTGGCCCAGCTTCAAGGACCAGGAAGGAGGACAGCCCCTAGAACCGTGAAGCAGTGTGCCCAGGTTAATAATTGGCCGTGCCAATGGCAGATCAGGCTGTTTTTGTGTGCCTGTTTTGCTATTTTACGTAAATCACCCTGAACATGTTTGCATCAACCTACTGATGATGCACCTTTGATCAATAGATTTTAGACAAAAGTGGTTTTTGAGTCCAAAGATCAGGGCTGGGTTGACCTACAGACTGAATCCAGGGCATATAAAACAGGGGCAAGGCACAGGTTGATAGCAGAGCAGTCACCATCAGGCCTGGATTCACTGCCCGGGCTCTGCTGCCAGCTTCCTGAGGTACCAAGGGAGTGAGGATGGAGGAAGGAATGAACGCTCTCCATGACTTTGGGATCCAGTCAACCCGCTACCTCCAAGTGAATTACAAAGACTCCCAGGACTGGTTCATCTTAGTGTCTGTCATCGCAGACCTCAGGAATGCCTTCTACGTCCTCTTCCCCATCTGGTTCCATCTTCAAGAGACTGTGGGCATCAACCTGCTTTGGGTGGCAGTGATTGGGGACTGGATCAACCTTGTCTTTAAGTGGTAAGAACCGTGCAGAGGGGTGCTTGTCAGGGAAAGAGGCTGCATTCTATCTAGAAAAATGTCTGTCCCTCAGCAGAGGCACTCCATACTGTTCACCAAGGCACAGGTTAGACCTTCCTTGGCTTGAGAGCACCAGAAAAAGGAATAAAGATGGTGAGAATTCATCTGGAAACAGGAAAAGTCTATTTGATCAGACCTGACGTAGTGGAAGGACAGCTGAATTTAATGAAAAGTTAGTGTGTAATCTTGTTCTACTTTATTTTGCTTTATTATTTTGAGATAGAGTCTTGTGTAGCCCAGGCTAGCCTCAAACTCACTATGCAACAATGAATGACCTTGACTTCCTCTTGTCTCTACCTCCTAAAGGCTGAGATTACAGATGTGTGCTCTCATGTGGAGGTTAGCATGCTGGGGATTGAACCTGGGGCTTTGTGCATGATAGCAAGGGCTGTGCCAACTGACCTAAAATTCTAGCCTTCCCCCACCCCAAGTACAAGTTTTAAAGAAAAAGTTTTACTACTTTGAAGAAAAATAGGACCATAGAAATAGATGTAGGAAAGAAGCGAGGAAGCAAAGATTCTTAACCTTGGGGGCTGGAGAGATGGCTCAGCGGTTAAGAGCACCGTCTGCTCTTCCAGAGGACCCGGGTTCGATTCCCAGCACCCACATGGCAGCTCACAACTGTCTTTAGTTCCAGTTCCAGGCAAACAAACAAACAATCAAACAAATAAATAAGCAAAAAAAAAAAAAAGATTCTTAACCTTTTAGTTAGGTAATAAGAAGTAATCCAGAGAGTCAGGTCCTTAGTCTGCCTCCTTCTAACTGCATACAGTCCTTGGAAAGTTACATGAACTCTCTGCACTTTAACTTTAGAGTCTGTACATTTTTTTATTCTCTCCAGAAACTTAATAATCACAGTGGACATTTATTGAGCAGTTATTACTTGCCAGGCTCTGTGCACGTGCACACACACACTTGCTCTATCACTGAGGAACATCCTCAGCCCCAGGGCATGTGCTTTTCTGTGGAGCCAGGCCAGAGAGCAAGGCTAAGAGCCCATTAGAGAGATGAACATGGTTTCTCTGTAGCAGAGTCTGCCAATGCTCTGAAGAACCGAGTTAGAGCTAGAGCTAGAGCTAGCGATGGGGTGAGACAGCCACCCAGACTTTTAACACTCACCAGGTTCCATTGTGTTCCATCACGGGACTATCTAAGCTATTGATGGTTCTTGCTTGAAAAGCATAAATGAGGGGCTGGAGAGATGGCTCAGAGGTTAAGAGCACTGACTGTTCTTCCAGAGGTCCTGAGTTCAATTCCCAGCAAAACCACATGGTGGCTCACAACCATCTATGATGAGGTCTGGCGCCCTCTTCTGTAAAACTGTATGCATAATAAATAAATAAATCAAAAAAAAAAAAAAAAAAAAAAAAAAAAAAAAAAAAAAAA
>PVIH01030248.1:0-12432 GCA_004025045.1 Sigmodon hispidus | reverse complement strand
CCAAATCCATCCATTTGCCTGCGAATTTTAGGATATCATTTTTTCTTACTGCTGAGTAGTATTCCATTGTGTAGATGTACCACAGTTTGTTAATCCATTCTTCAGTTGAGGGACATCTAGGTTGTTTCCAGGTTCTTGCTATTACAAATAATGCTGCTATGAACATAGTTGAGCTAATACCTTTGGTATGTGAATGTGCTTCTTTAGGATATACACCCAGAAGTGGTATTGCTGGGTCCTTGGGGAGACTGATTCTCAATTTTCTGAGAAACCGCCATATTGCATTCCAAAGTGGCTGAATAAGCTTACACTCCTACCAACAATGGAGGAGTGTTCCCCTTGTTCCACATCCTCTCCAACATAGGCTGTCATCTGTGCCTTTTATCTTGGCCAATCTAACAGGTGTTAGGTGGTATCTCAAAGTTGTTTTGATTTGCATTTCTCTGATGGCTAAAGATGAAGAGCACTTTTTCAGGTGCCTTTCAGCCATTTGTAGTTCCTCTGCTGAGAATTCCCTTTTTAGATCTGTACCCCATTTTTTGATTGGGTTATTCAAGGTTTTGGGCTCTAAATTCTTGAGCTCTTTATATACCTTAGAGATCAGTCCTCTATCACTTGTAGGGTTGGTAAAAATCTTTTCCCATTCTGTAGGCTGTCGTTTTGTCCTATTGACAGTGTCCTTGGCTTTGCAGAAGCTTCCTAGCTTCAGGAGATCCCACTTATTGATTGTTGGTCTTAGTGTCTGTGCCACTGGTGTTATATTTAGGAAGTAGTCGCCTGTGCCAATTCGTAGAAGTGTATTTCCCACTTTCTTTTCTATCAAGTTCAAAGTGGTTGAGTTTAAGTTGAGGTCTTTGATCCACTTGGATTTGAGTTTTGTGCAGGGTGACAGGCTCGGATCTATTTGCATTTTTCTACACACTTCCATCCAGCTATGCCAACACCATTTTTAAATATACTATCTTTTTTCCATTGAATGTTTTGGGCCTCTTTGTCAAAGATCAGGTGTTCATAGGTTTTTGGGTTAATGCCTGGATCCTTAGTTCTGTTTCACTGATCCACTAGTCTGTTTTTATGCCAGTACCAGGCTGTTTTTTATTACTGTAGCTCTATAGTATAACTTGAAGTCAGGGATGGTGATGCCTCCTGAGGTTCTTTTGTTGAGCAAAACTGTTTTGGCACTCCTGGCTTTCCTGTTATTCCAAATGAAATTGAGTATTGTTCTTTCAAGGTCCAAAAATATTGTGTTGGGATTTTGATAGGCAGTGCATTGAATCTGTAGATTGCCTTTGGTAGAATTGCCATTTTTACTATGTTGATCCTACCAATCCAGGAACATGGGAGAGCTTTCCATTTTCTGATATCCTCTTCAATTTCTTTCTTCAGTGATTTAAAATTTTTGTCAAACAGGTCTGTTACTTCTTTGGTTATAGTTACTCCAAGGTATTTAATACTATTTGCAGATATTATGAAGGGTAATGTTTCCCTCATTTCTTTTTCAGCTCTTCTATCTTTGGTGTATAGAAGGGCTACTGATTTCTTTGAGTTAATCTTGTATCCTGCTGCATTGCTGAAGGTGTTTATCAGCTGTAGCAGTTTCTTGGAAGAATTTTGTGGGTCACTTATGTATACAATTATATCATCTGCAAATAGAGATAGCTTCACTTCTTCTTTTCCAATTTGTATCCCCTTAATCTCTTTTTGTTCCCTTATTGCTTTAGCTAAAACTTTGAGAACTATATTGAATAGATAAGGGGAGAGAGGACATCCTTGTCTAGTTCCTGACTTTAGTGGGATTGCTTTGAGTTTTTCTCCATTAAGTTTGATACTGGCTGTTGGCTTCTTGTAAATCGCCTTTATTATATTTAGGTATTCTCCCAGTATTCCTGATCTCTCCAGGGCTTTAATCATAAAGGAGTGTTGGATTTTTGTCAAAGGCTTTTTCCGCATCTAAGGATATGATCATGTGGTTTTGTTCCTTTATTTTGCTTATATGATTGATAACAAACATTTACAGTTTTTCATATTTAAACCAGCCCTGCATTTCTGGGATGAAGCCTACTTGGTCGTGGTGAATGATATCTTTTATACATTGTTGTATACGGTTTGCCAAAATTTTGTTGAGAATTTTTGCATCAATATTCATGAGGGAAATTGGTCTGTAATTCTCCTTCTTTGTTGTGTCTTTAAGTGGCTTGGGTATTAGAGTGATTGTGACCTCATAAATGGAATTTGGCAATATTCCTTCAGTTTCTACTGTGTGAAATAGTTTGAGGAGTAACGGTAGTAATTCTTCTCTGAATGTCTGGTAGAATTCGGCACTGAAACCATCTGAACCAGGGCTTTTATTTTTGGGGAGGTTTTTAATGACAGCTTCAATTTCCTTAAGGGTTATAGGCCTGTTTAGGTAATTAATCTGATCTTCATTTAATTTTGGTAGATGGTACCTGTCCAGAAAGCTGTCCATTTCTTCTAGGTTTTCCATTTTTGTGGAATACAGATTTTCGAAATATGATCTGATAATTCTCTGTATTTTCTGGGGGTCTGTTGTTATGTCCCCCTTTTCATTTCTGATTTTGTTGATTTGAACACTCACTCTCTGCTTTTTGATTAGTTTGGCTAAGGGCTTATCTATCTTGTTAACTTTCTCAAAGAACCAACTCTTAGATTCATTGATTCTTTGTATTGTTCTTTGTATTGTTGTTTCAATTGTATTGATTTCAGCTCTAAGTTTGATTATTTCCTGCCATCTACTCCTTCTAGGTGAGTTCGCGTCTAATTGTTCTAAGGCTTTCAGCTGCGCTGTTAGGTATCCGTGTGGGATTTCTCATATAGGCATCTAGCGCTATGAATTTTCCTCTTAAGACTGCTTTCATTGTGTCCCACAAGTTTGGATACGTTGTAGATTCATTTTCACTGAATTCTAGGAAGACTTTGATTTCTTTCTTAATTTCTTCCTTGACCCAGAGATGGTTCAGCTGAGTGATGTTTAGTTTCCATGCGTTGGTAGGCTTTCTTTGGGTTTTGATGTTGTTGAACTCTAACTTTAGGCCCTGTTGGTCCGATATGTCACAAGGGATTATTTCCATTTTTTTGTATTTGTTGATACTTGCTTTATGACCAATTATGTGGTCAATTTTGGAAAAAGTTCTGTGAGGAACTGAGAAATATGTATATTCCTTTGCCTTTGGGTGGAAGGTTCTGTAGATATCTATGAAATCCATTTGCATCATAACCTCTGTTAGACTCCTTATTTCTCTGTTGAGGCTCTGTCTGGTTGATCTATCCAGGGTTGAAAGTGGGATATTGAAGTCTCCCACTATTAGGGTGTAAGAATTGATGTGGGATTCGAGCTTTAGCAGTGTTTCTTTTACATAAGTAGGTGCCCTTATATTAGGGGCATAAATATTTAAGATTGAAATCTCCTCTTGACCAATTTTTCCTGTGATGAATAAGTAGTGATCATCTTGGTCCCTTTTAATTGCTTTTAGCTTAAAGTCTACTTTGTTAGATATCAGGATTGCAACCCCTGCTTGTTTCTTAGGACCGTTTGACTGGAAAATCTTTTCCCAACCCTTGATTCTAAGCCTGTGTCTGTCTTTGCGGTTTAGGTGTGTTTCTTGTAGGCAACAGAAGGATGGCTTCTGTTGTTGTATCCATCTTGTTAGAGTATGACGTTTTATAGGAGAGTTGAGACCATTGATATTAAGGGAAATTAGTGACCATTGATTCATATTTCCTGCCATTTTTGGTGGTAACTTGTTTGTATTTCCTTTCTCTAGGGTATTCTTCTGTGGACGTATTGATTGTTTGTGATTTCGTGGGTGTATCTGTGGTCCTTAGGTTGGAGTTTTCCCTCTAATACTCTCTGTAGTGCTGGATTGGTAGATAGATATTCTTTCAGTCTGACTTTGTCCTGAAATACCTTGTTTACTCCATCTATGGTGATTGATAATTTTGCAGGGTATAGTATTCTAGTTTGGCAGCCTTGCTGTTTTAGTGTCTGTATAACTTCTGACCAAGCCCTTCTAGCTTTCATCATTTCCATTGAATAGTCAGGCGTTATTCTGATGGGTCTGCCTTTATATGTGAGTTGGCCTTTTTCTTTTTTTCTTTTTTCTTTTTTTTTAAAAAAAACACTTTTATTTATTTATTTGCCTTGGTGTTTGCCTGGAACTGGAACTACAGACAGTTGTTAGCTGCCATGTGGGTTTTGGGAATCGAACCTGGGTCCTTTGGAAGAGCAGACGGTGCTCTTAACCACTGAGCTATCTCACCAGCCCCTAAATTATTTATTTATTTATTTATTTGCCTTGGTGCTTGCCTGGAACTGGAACTACAGACAGTTGTTAGCTGCCATGTGGGTGCTGGGAATCAAACCTGGGACCTCTGGAAGAGCAGACGGTGCTCTTAACCGCTGAGCCATCTCTCCAGCCTTCTTTTGCAGCTCTTAAAATTTTTTCTTTGTTCTGTATGTTTTGTGGCTTGATTATAATGTGGTGCTGACTTTTTTGGGGGGTCATATCTATTTGTTGTTCTGTAAGCTTCTTGTATCTTTATAGGCATTTCCTTCTTCAGGTTAGGGAAGTTTTCTTCTATGATTTTATTGAAAACATTATCTGTGCCTTTGAGCTGGTATTCTTCTCCTTCTTCTATTCCTATTATTCTCAAATTAGGTCTTTTCATGGTGTTCCAGATTTCCTGAACATTTTGAATTATGGCTTTTTTAGTTTTACTATTTTCTTTGACTGATATATCTATTTGAGCTACTGAGTCTTCCACTTCAGAGATTCTATCTTCTATCTCTTGAACTCTGTTTGTTATGCTTGTATCTGTGGTTCCAGATTTTTTCTTCAGGTTTTCTATTTCCATCTTTGCCTCATTTTGTGCCTTTTTTTTTTTTGCTTCCATTTCAGCTTTTATTTCAGCTTTTAGTTCCTGGCATGTTTCTTTCATAGATTTGTTCATCTCTTCCAATTTTTTGTTTGTATTTTCTTCTATTTCTTTAAGGCTATTTTTCATATCTTCTTTGAGAGCTTTGATGATCGTCAAAAAGGAATTTTTGGTGTTGCTTCCTTCTGTTTCCTCTTCACTGCTCAGTTCAGGTCTTTTATTTGTAAGATTGCCACTCTCTTCTGGAGTTACCATGTTGTTCTTTGTATTATTATGTAATTTTTTGCACTGACGTTTGCCCATGGCTTTAGTGGTTCACGATTAGATGGCTCCTGGTCAGTTGTGGCACTTGGGCTTGTGTGCCTCCTGTCACCTCTCTGGGCAGGGTCTGAATCTGCCCTTCAGAGACCCCAGAAGTTATCTATTTGCTCAGTTGGAAGTCGAGGTGAGTAGCCGTGCAAATTCCCTCAGCAGGAGCTGTGGGTATGGTGACAGGCAGAGTTTATCTACCCCTGCTACAGATGCGCTGGGACTCTGCAGACAGCACCTGTTCCCAGAAGTGGAACAGGAACCGATGGGCTCCTTATATTCTTATAATTTAGTGACTTACTAAACTTGTTTATCTTTGTAAACTTTATAGGTGAAACAATGTATTTCAGCATGACAGTGTGATTGTAGTTGGCATTTTTATTATTGTGCATGAGTTTGATCCTTTAGAAATATTTTGGAAAAAGAAAGAAAAAAGTTTGGAACTTTCAGTTTGGGTTGAATTCAGCATCCCTCCATGGAAGGCACACATTAGTACTTAGTTATCGTACATATATATGTACCTGGTTTTTCTGAATCAAATTCCCTTCTGCTGAGGTTAAGGGCATGTGAACTAGTGATGGCCAGTGTCCTCATTCTAATAGTGAGTCCCTCTTATTAAAAGTGTGCTGACTGGCAAAACAGAGTCATGTGAGAGGAGAAAATGCTGCCATAAGAGCTGGCAGCAGGCAAGCCTATAGGGCATTTTCTTAATTGATGTGGGAGGGGTCAGCCCATTGTAGGTGGTTCCATTCTGGTCATAGATGCTATAAGAAAGCAGACTGGGCAAGTCAGTAAGCAGCATCCTCCATGGCCTCTGTATCAGTTCCTGCCTCCAGGTTCCCACCCTCTTTGAGTTCCTGTCCTGACTTTCTTCAGTGATAAGCAGTGTTATGGAAGCCAAATAAAGCCTTTCCTTCCCTGCTTGCTTTTGACCCTGGTGTTGATCATCTAACTAAGGTAGAAGGTAAAGGATTATGAAGCGTTTATGATTAACTCCGCCATCAAACTAACAAATTGGTCTGCTACATGTAGCAGGCCCCTGTGAATGTTGTGTGCATGGTGAGTTTGTGGCAGTCCCGAGGAACTGCAGGCTTAGGAAATCACTGGATTTTACAAAGATATCACTTGTCCGAACTTTTCCCTGTAGAAAATATTATCACAAGTGGCAAACAAATGCCCTGGAGGAGACTATATCTTTTACTGCTGTTCACTTGAATCTGTAGGAGTTGTCATAACACACAGAAATACAGGGACACACGGGCAATAGTCTCTAATAAACACTAGGGGCATGTTTGTGAGACACTGTCAATTCTGAGTTCCTGTTTCTTCTTCCACATTGTATTTTATGTACTTAAGACACAGTTCTGTGTCCCACTTGTCATATTCTGTTGGTTGTTGATTCTCTTGTACATAATGGATTGTATGAAAAGGAAATAGATACTGGGTTATGAATATAGAATACAAAAAACTAGAATAACTTTGCATACATCTTAGGTTGAGTTACTAGAATAAAATAAGGAGAGCCCAATATTCATGGCTTGGCCTCTTGAGGAAGACTCAAATACCCCTGAGTGTAGTAGCATGATTTTGTGTTGTAATAAATGAGACCCAGAGCCAAATGTCAGGGGAAGGCTGAAGTATCAGAGAGAGAAAGTACCACAGTCAATTCTTACCAAACTGTCCTGCAACTTTCTCAGTCTCACTCCTGGTCTCTTTTGCCTGTCATTTCTGTCAGCCACTTTTGCTTTACCTGGTTTCTACAGCCCTTATATACCCTATCCCATCCAGATTAGGATTAAAGGCGTGTAGCCTTGAACTCACAGAAATAGAAGAAGTTCTTCTGTCTCTGGAGTTATGGGGTAAAGGATGTTGATCACCACTCCCCTGGCTTTCCCTGTGCTGGGATTAAAGGTGTGAGTGATTGACTCAGCTGTTTATCCTTGTATTTAAGGATCAAGGATTTCCTGAGCTGTCTGCCTAGGATTTGATTGTGTGGTCTCTCTGATATCACAGGATTTATTAAATATTTAACATATATCCACACCTGAGCACTCTTGGATTTTTAAGTAACTTCCAAGGATGCCAGACAAGGACTTCCTGCCCCCAAGATGGCAATGAGGACAGATGTTCTAATGAACTTGGGCAATCATGGCTTTAGATGCAGGTAGTGCCTTAGAGTACTCAGTCATGAGCTTAAGAACCTCTGTGCTGCAAAGGCAGGTTAAAGACCTTCAATAAAGAGATCTTCAGGGACAGAATCATGGTGTCCATAAGAAAACGCATCACATATAGCAACCCTACCTCCAAAACAGCTAATACTTGCCTAAGGATGCAAAACAGATTTTTTTTTTAGAGTTCTAAGTAAATCCCTAAGGTAGTAGGGCATGCTGAACACAGTGAATATTTAAAGAAAGAGTCTCTTAGGAGCTTCTGCCAATAAAATATTCTCTAAGCTAAAGCAGCCCGCCTCTCAACTTCTCAATAATGGAAGTATGGGTCAAAGTGCTGGCTCTGGGCATCAAAGTGTCAGAAAAGACTGGCCAGTATGCCGTGATCCTCTAGGAAAGCATTCTTTATTGCAATTTTAAAAATTCATCTTCTCAATCTCTATCCCAGAAATATAATTTTTAAAAAACCACACACTCCACTCCAGCAATACTTCACTAGTCTAGACAGAGAAAGGAATGTTTTTCCTGAAGAAAAAGATGGTTTCCTACAATGATGCTGAGAACGAGAAGAGTCTCCTTTTTCTTCATTTTTGCAATAAATCAGAAAAAATATTGAAATTATTATATAAAAATGTTAGAGAACATCTTAGAGCCAAACATAAGCCACCACACACTCCCCTCACTGAACACAGAGTTACTGTTTCTGTCCTTCCCCAAGAAGCAAAGCCTTACTAGGTTGCCCAGGCTTGCCTAAACTTGAAATTCTCCTGCCTCAGCCTCCTGAGTGATGGGGTGACAGGTTTGTACCTGACTTCACTATTTTCATTATATAAAACTAAACATATTTTGACATAGCTACTAGAGATGGTATAGCAATTCTCAACGCTATTTAAGAATGTTTCATGCTATGGTAGTACAATTTAAGAGGTGAAATTGTTTATTAAAAGTCACCACATGTTGCTAATGTGTTTTGAAAAGCTTTGCCTTAACTACCATCTTACTTCATCAGAAGCAACATACTTTATTCTGGTTGTAGACACTGGCTTTGGGGGGTCATTTCTAGTTTGAGTACAGAATATCAGGATCTATTATCATCTCCTTTTTGTCTGGTATGGCATGTAAGCATTCAATTAGTTAAACTAAAGGCTTTCTTGTACTATTAAAATAGAAATCAAACAGGATGACCATGTAGTTCAGTGGCTAGAGCTGGGCAAGTATGTATAATATGCTGGGAGCTAAAAATGGTCCCATTTCCTGTTGCTTATGCTTGTGCTCAGATCTGTCATAAAGCAGTGTTTGTCCAGAATTGTATCTAACAGCTCACAATGATGTGGAGAGCCGCGGACCTGAGCTCAGTGATTGTCTGATACTCCTTCGCTGATACCTTTCCCTAGGCTCAAATCAAGCAAAACTTCAAACTACCTTACATCACATAACACGGGGGAAGGTCTCTATTTCTTGGTGGCCCATTCTATCTACTCAGGACATTTGGCAATGACTCAAACCTTTGGCTCAGGAGAGCTATGATGTCATTGTCAAAGCAGATGCATTGCTGAGTGGGAAGACTGTTGTGGCAGAGACTGCCATGTGTTCACCCAAGATCCATTTGCTTATTTCCCCAGGCACACAGATGGCCATGTTTACCAGCTCCTTTGATGCTGGGTGTGGCCATGTGACTGAGCTCCATGTGACATGTGAGGCCATGTGACATGCCATTTTTCAGGTCTGGCCCACAATAAAGAACAAGGGCCTTTATAGACTTTTTATTTGCTAATTGACCTTGAAAGAAGTAGAGCCTCAGATGGAAGCTTGGATGTCAGATGAGCATGTCTCACTGAAAGCATTTATTGTGTACTTTAGCAAGAATCAGACCTTGGGTTGTGTCCATGACTACAGGAAATAGTATTCAAATTAATAAAAATTTTAAATAAACAGATATTTTTGTTTAATTACATACTCAGTATTTTTGTTTCTCTACAAACAGTTATAAATGGTTGCAAGAATACCAGCAAAACATATTTTCAAATTTAAATACAACTGGAGGCTGAGGTAGTACTAGAGGAAAAAATTACCTATAGAACCAAAAATAGCAGAAGTAGGACCTGAGAAGGAGGGATCTGGGATCAGACTGTCTGAACTGGAATCTTGACTGTGTTACTTTTTATCCAAAGCCTTGGATAGGTCAACCAAACTATTTTAGCTCTAATTTCCAGGAAATAATATTATATATCCCATAAAGTCATGTAGGATTTAAATGGTGTTCTGTGTATCAAAAGCTTACATCAATGTCTGGCAAAGTAAGCACTCTATAAGTTCTGGATAATGATGGTGGTGGTGGCAATGATGATGGTGGTGATGGTGGTTGTGATGTTGATGATAATTATGATGATGGTGGTGATGATGGTGATGATTACCAAGTAAGAATAATGTGCCAAGCAGGAGCTGACAGTCCAAAGAAGACCAGAATGAGCTTGGGCCTTATGACCTGGTCAGTCTTTGGGCTAATATCATCTCTTGTCACTTTTTTTTTTCCAATCTGGGTGGATGCAATCTTCCTGTAGGCACCTCCAAATGGAGGATCCCCTCGAACTTCTGAAATGAGTATCTCTCTTTCCCGATCACTGGTGGGGCGTCTACTTCCTGTAAGCACTTTGCCTCATGAGTACCAGGTGGGATGTGGCAGGTTTTACCTTCTCCTCCTCTCAGAGAGGTCACAGGGCTCTTTGACTATTGCTGGTTCTGTCTTTAGTTAGCCTGCCAGCCAAACGATAGCCTTTCTTTGTCTTTAAGAGTTAGTTTTATTTTTAATTATGTGTATATGTAACTGTGTAGGTATGTGGGTGTGAGTTCAGGTGCCTACAGAGGCCATCAGTGGGGATCAAATTTCTGAAGCTGGAGTGGCAAGTGATAGCAAATCTCTGATGTAGAGTCTTGGTCCCCTGTAAGAACAATATTCTCTCCTAACTGTTGGTGTATTCCAGACAGCGTTCGAGTTTGTGGCTGAGTGTGCCACCAGGCATGGCCGTGTCACAGGCAGATCATGCCCCCACCGCAGAGCAGTCCCTGGAGCAGCGGGGCGTGGCACGCCCCTAGGCATGGCTGTATACCACGCGCTCCTTTAAAAAGGAGTAAAACATGGGGCAGTGGGTCCTTTTTTTCTGTTCTCTCTTTTTCTTTCTCCCCCCCCTCCCCTTCTCCAGATATCCAAACCCACTGAATAAACTCCATACGACACCTGGCAGCATCTCTCTCACGGGCAAAAATACTAACACTAACCAACCACTGAGCTTCTCTCCAGCAACCAATGAATCCACATTCAAAGCGCCTTCCAGAATGAGTTAGGGTTCTTAGAGCAGTAGTTCTCAGCCCGTGGTTGTGAGCCCTTTTGGGGTTCCATATCAGATATCTTACACATCAGATATGGTGTGTGATATGTTATATAATTAATAAAACCAGTCTGGAATATCAGAGAACAGATCCACCCACAATGAATTCAGGAGGGTCAGAGTGATAACTCTTGCCTTTAATCCCAGCACAGAAAGATAGGGAGTGGTGACCTATGCCTTTAATCCCATAACTCCAGAAACAGAGATCTTTGTGTTTCTGTGAGGTCAAGACTAACTACCAAATAGTAGTAGCACACACCTTTAATCTTAACCTGGATGTGATATAGCTGGATGAAGAAGATATTTAAGGCAAGCTTAGAAAGACAGATCATTCAGTAGAATCGACCAGGAGTGAGGTTGAGGAAGCTAAAAGATAGCTGGGTGAGAAATGACTGTGGTGCTTCCTCTCTCTGATATTTCAGCCTTCCACCGATAATTGACTCTGAGTCTCATTTGTGATAATACATTTGCATTACAATTCATAACTAGCAAAATTAGAATTATGAAGTAGCAATGAAATAATTTTTTTATACTCCAGGTCTTTATTTCTTTTGTACACTAGGCCATGAATTCGTATGGAATGGGCTCCAGCAGCTCAGGCTCCTCCCCAATAGTTCTCACAAACTGAGCTTCTCTGGGTGGGTCAGGCTTACGCTTCAGCTGAACCCAGGTGCCCTTCTCCTTAGCTTCCTTTTTCTTCTGGTCATTTTCCTTTACCCGCTTCAGGAAGCTGTCCCTGCTCTTAGAGCGCTTCATGTGCTCGATCCGCACATTGATTCTCTTAGAGAGAATCTTGCCCTTAACTTGCTTGTTTACTATGATGCCCACAGCATGCTGGGTGTCATTGTAGACTCTTCCAGTTTGAACAGTGCCCATTCCCTTGATGTCTACAATATCACCCTTTTTTATAGTTTCGCATGTAAGTGCCCAAAGGAACAACTCCATGTTTCCTAAAAGGCCTGGAGAACATATAGCGAGTGCTGCGCCTCTTTCCCTTGGTGTTCGTCATTTTGTCGAGTTAGTGAAAGATGGCTGCCGCAGCCAAAAGGAGCAATAAAATAATTTTATGGTTGGGGGTCACCACAACATGAGAAACTGTATTAAAAGGTCTCAGTGTTAGGAAGGTTGAAAACCACTGATTTTGAGGCTCACTGAGTTCTAATCAAAACAGTGGATGGGGAGATTTTCATTTGCAATTTATTAAGTAGAAAATGAATGTAAGACTTTGTTTTGTTTTGAGATTGAGTTTTACTTTATAGTTCAGTCTATTTCAGAAGTTTTTGTGTAGCCTAAACTAGTCTTAAACTCTAGACCATCCTGCTTCAGCCTATCACTGAAATGTGAGAATTACAGGTCTGTGCATACCTGCCTGAATAATTTTATTTATTGTAGTAAAGCACATATATCATAAGCTTACCACTTTTATCATTTTTAAATGCACAACTGACTGCTATTGCATACATTCACATGTTGCTACTATTACCATTACCCATCTCTAGAAGGTGTCCTTCCCTCACCCCCAACGGAAACTCAGTGCTCATGGAATGTGTCCCTCATCCCCAACAGGAACTCAGTGCTCATGGAATGTGTCCCTCACCCCCAACAGGAACTCAGTGCTCATGGAATGTGTCCCTCACCCCCAACAGGAACTCAGTGCTCATGGAATGTGTCCCTCA
>PVIH01030247.1:0-12432 GCA_004025045.1 Sigmodon hispidus | reverse complement strand
GGGGGAGGGGGTAGGATACAAAAGCTCTTTATCTGCCAGAGGGACAAAGAAGATGCCAGGCCCCAGTGAGTGCAGATTTTAAAGATTCTTACATCCCATAGACCATCTGACTCATCCTCTTTCAAAATGGAACATCTTTAAGAACCTATTGTCCTCAGCCCAGGCTTAACAGAGAACTCTTTCTGTAGCAGAGAATGTAGGAGACATAGTCGGGTTCTCTAATGTTCTGTTGCCTGTGTCTGGGTTACATTCCTACTCCACCCTTCATATCTAAATGGGAGATGGTCACAGGTACTGGGGTGACGTGGATTTAGACTCCCCTTTTCCATTTCCCTTTCTCAATTTTTGTCCCATAATGCAGGGAAACTGAGGCAGTGACCTCTACACAACTTGAAACACAACCTCTAGCCTGTGTGTTTCCCCTTTTGGGGACTATGACAGGCTTCCAACTCCCAATCATTCCCCCCATCTCAACCTTCCAGGTGGCCACAGGCCATACATATCCAGCTCCCTAACTGGCTTTCCTCTGTCCTTTGCCTCACATTCATTTGAAAATGGGCTCTAGGGAGTCAGTCCTGGGCTTCCCTGCTCTGGGAGTGCCCTGTGCACGGGGATCTCTCTGCCCCCTGTGCTAAGAACTCCAATCTATGTTTTTCTGCTCTGACATCATCTCTAGGAGCGACTGCTCCAGGGCTAATGTCAGTGGTTTGGCCTTGCTGTCTGAAGTGGGAACCTCAAAACAGTGCGAGACTAGGATCCCCACTCCTCATACAAAAAGCTGTGCTGGGTCCACAGCCTCCAGGGTGCAGCCCCGCCAGACTCCCAAACTCCCCACCCAGAAGGCCTGCCGCAGCCCAATAACAGAACTGTGAACCTGTGAACTCATGGTGGAGCATTCCTCATATCCACCCCATATTAAAATCACCACAAAAGAATTGTGAAACTACACACTTCAATTACTCCTCCAGATTCTGGTTCAGTAGACTCAGAGTGGCACCTAGGAGACCACCTTTGAGGTGTTCATCCCATCCCTCCCCACCCCAACACCCCACTGCACAGGTGGGTGTTAACATGGCCCAGAACATCCCACCTTCCTAGTCCCATCATGCTTCATACCAGTTCTTCTCTGAAGATTATTTTTACAGAGGACTCAGGAGCCCCTTAAGTAACATCCTACTTCATACACAACAAGACTAAGGCCCCAGGAACATTCATCCTGATTCCCGTTCCAATGCCTCTTATGACTTCTGTGTCTCACCTAGGCTGGGATCTGGAGGCTTCCTTTTGTCGAACCCTGGAGAGCTAAAGGTCCTATCGGTCTGGAAGCCACCAAAATACAGTGATCTAGTGCATCAGTGAACCCCAACAGCCAAGAGCTCTTTACCCCATGAGTGGGCCTCACTTCCTGCTCCAGCCTCAGTCTCATTTCACATAACCAATTACCAATTTCCCACCTAGATCCTCTTGCCTGAGAAGCATCCCTCCGCTGTTCCCCAGGATGGAAAAGGCTTCTCTCTTACACATACCGTCAGGTTAGAGTGCCTCCCCATCACCCCTGCCCAGGCAAGGGCTCTGTATGAGCTCATGTGGTCGCTCATGCATGGAGCCCAAAACTGCAAAGTCCGAGACTGTACCCAGAGCTAGCCAGGTGGTCTCCACCACAAACACACCACCTTCCACAAGAGCTTCCAGGCTAGGAGATTAAACATGTGAGGAGCCCACAAACCACCCAGGCAGCCAATAGCGCGTGAGTGTGAGTAGTCCAAGCAGATACAGGTCCTCCAGGAACCTCAGGAGAGCTCTGAGAGCAGCGTATACAAGGGCAGAGTGGGTCATCCAGGCCAGTGCTGGGCTCACATAAGAAAGACCTCCACCTGAGCAGTCACTTCTCTGAAGGAGGTAAACAGTGCAGTGTAGTGGTGCGTGCTTGTAGGTCCTGCCTCCAAAACACATCAGAAATGGCAACAATTAAGGAAAAATGGACAGTAGGTAGGTACAAGGGTAGATACCTGAGGTCAACCTAGGAAATGCATGCGCAGACACACCACACACACACACACACACACCACACACACACACCCCACACACACACCACACACACACACACCACACACACAAACACACCACACACACCACACACACACCACACACACACCACACATACACCACACACACACAACACATACACACCACACATACACACACACACACACCACACATACAGACACACACACCACACATACACCACACATACACCACACACGCACACCACACATACAGACACACACACCACACACATACACCACACACACACATACACACACACACCATACACACACATACACACACACAGCACACACACACACAGAGGGTGAGAGACAGAGAGAAAGGAAGGGGGAGAGAGAGATTTTCACAGCTAGAAGACTAGATTAATAGACTGAAGGGAAAATGTAAAGTTTTAATCCCAGCACATGGGAAGCAGAGGTAGCCTGGTCTACATCATGCACTATGTCAGAAAGAGTGAACAAAAGGGAACCTTTGTAAACTCTCAAGAAACCTAAAGTGGAACAGCCGCTGAAGAGAGCAGTGTGGCCATTCCTTAAACTCTAACATGGGAGCTGCCCTGTGTAGTCCCACATCTGGGTGCACACAGGAACTAAACTCGAGTAGCCAGTAACCGGCATCAGTCACGCCCAAAAGGCAGCCAGCCGGAGAAATGTAGCATGATGTTTGTGTACAGCAAGACGCTCCCCAGTCTCTACCAGGAAGGAAATACTGACCCAAGCCACAGCTTGAATGGACCTTGAAGACACTGTGCTGAGTGAGATAAATCAGACACAAAAGGTTTCTGAACAACCCCACTTACTTGAAGTGTTTAAAATAGTGTAATTCAGAAACAGAAAATAGAAGGCCTGTTGCTAGGAACTAGGGAAGAGGGAGGGGAATGGGAAATGTTTAGGGCATGGGATTCCAATTCTGCAAGATGCGAAGGATCTGGAGATGGAGACTGGTGGGCAGCACTGTGAATGTACCTAATGCCACTGAACAAAGGTTAAAATCAGGACTGGCCTTGCAAGCCTGACAACCTGAGCTCAATCTCCCAGAACCCATGTTAGAAAAAAAAAAACAAAACAGGTGCGGGGCATGGCTGTGAGATCTCAGCTCTGGGGGTTAGGGACATGGGCCAGGAACATCCCAGGGGCTCTCTGCTCTGCCAGCCTAAACCACTCAGAAACCATGGAACACCAGGCTAATAAGAAAGCTTATTGCAAAAAACGGGAGTGGGGGGGTCCACAAAGAACAACACAGCAGGTTGACCTCTGCCCTCCAGACACACACACACACCCCAACAAAAACAGTTATAATAACAAGGAGTGGTGGCGCCTGCCTATAATCCCAGTACCAGGAAGGTGATATAAAACCAGAGTTTAGGACAGCCTAGAACACATGACGGAGGCCCTAACTCAAAAAACTCCTGCAAGAGTTTATAAAGTAAATGTTACATCATGCACATTGTACCACAATCAAAAAAGAAATTGTGGGGTTTTTGGTTTTGGGGGGTTTTTTGTAGTTGTTTGGAAACAGGATTTCATCATTATCTTTAAAATAATTTCAGGTTAAATCAGATGTTTTGATAATAGCCTTAAGATGAAAAACCCCAGAAAACAATCTAAAGTTCACAAGAACACATAGCTGAGTTATAGATTCATAAGATTAGGGTCAAAATACAAAGCAGTCCAATTGTTGCTGGCTGATACGCTTTCCTTGCTAGGGTTGGCTGACAACCAAAGATGATTAATTCCTTGGACCCATTCCTGTCCTCAATCTCCTGACATAAATAACTATTGATGAGTGGGTATGCAGTCTAAAGTACAACTATTGTTTTTATGTACAAAAGTTTAGGCTTGTGACTCTTTTTAAGATTCCTTATAAGATTACCTTTCAAGATAAGTAATAAAGTGATTGATTCGGGGGCTGGAGAGATGGCTCAGCAGTTAAGAGCACCGTCTGCTCTTCCAGAGGACCAGGGTTCGATTCCCAGCACCCACATGGCAGCTAACAACTGTCTGTAGTTCCAGTTCCAGGCAAACACCAAGGCAAATAAATAATAAATAAATAAAAGTTAAAAAAAAAGATTTTGAAATAAAGTGATTGATTCTTTATAACTTCAATACCAACAAAAGGGCTGACTGAAAAAAAAATTTCTGCTTGCTTGTGTTCTGTTAATCTGTAACAAGTTACCTAGATGTGAACGTATGTGGGTTATCAGAGTGACTTTGTTTTTAACATGTAAAAGAGATGAAAAACATGTTTTTATCTGTATTCATTATAACCATTCACTTGAAAATAGAATGTAACCACATTGTGATTTCTGTATTGCCTAAAAGATTTTGATGGAGTTTATAAGCTGTAGGAAAAGTATGTAGTAGAACACAGAAGAATAGAGAATAAAGAAAGAAATCATCAAGAGAGTGTATGCATATCTTTTTCTCTAACCACCTCAGGTAGAAAAGTCTAGTCCACATGGACTCTGGATTTCCCTCAAGCCCTGAGCCCTGAGTCTGGTCCCAAGGCAGCAATATTAACCCTTCACAGTAAGGTGCCAGTAGATAACATCTCAGTGAGTTTCATCAGGGAGCAAAAAAGAGCAACCAGTTAAGAAGCCTAGAGTTAAGAAGGGCATTAACAGAAGTCCAGGAAAATGGGAACCAGCTGATGGGTGAATTGTGAGTCCTCTGCATTTCTTTCCCACAGATATATATTAACTGATAAGAATTTCAGAAGTCTAGAGTGGTGGCACATGCCTGTAATCTCTCAAATAGGTAATTTGGATTAGCTATTGAGCCCCAAAGCAAAACAAACTTCTAATAATTATTATCTTCTTCATATTGTCCTGGAATTTGTTTTATCAGAAGCATATTTCTAGGTCTAGACATGAAATATACTCAGCATTCATATATTGTAGGCTTCGTCTCAATACAATGCAGTATACAGATCTGAGGCTTTGCCTCTGACTTGACCTCTCTTCAGATGACTATTGTTTTTCAAGACAAGGTCTAACTATGTAGTTCCAGCTATCCTGAAACTCACTCTATAGACCAGGCTGGACTCAAATTGAGAGATTCACCTGCCTCTGCATCTCAAGTGCTGTGATTAAAGGCCTGCACCAACATACCTGGCTTGGAATCATAATTTGATAATTCTGGGAGGTGGGGCCTAACTGGAGGAATTAGGTCACAGGGTACACTCTTGTCCTAGTCTGTTTCTCACACCCAGAGGTGGAAAGCTCAGGTCTGTCCTACTTTCTATCCCCCCAGACCTGAAGCAATGGAAACAGCCAATGGCCCCAGCCCTCTGAACCCCTGAGTCAAAAGAACTGCTTTTCTTTTAAGCTGATTTGTTCACATTTTTGTCATTAGTGGTGAGGTGACTCACATTCATGCTTTGAGAGTTTTTGATAATTCCCCCCAAACATATCACCTTGTCATTTCCTAAAAATAAATAGCATCATTTAATTAACCAGGCCTATAATTCTTTGGAGATTTTCCTATCTTCTGCCGTCATCTCTCCCCACCCCCACCCCAAACACATGACCGTCCAGGTCTGAACACAACTACATTAGTGATTCAGGTAAGGCACAGGTAAGACACACAGACAAGCTGCCAGACTTGGGCAAATAGATCTAGGGATTATGGCACATGGAGTGACCCAGTGCTTGGGAGATGGAAGCCAGAGAATCAGACACTCAAGGTTTTCTTGGCTATATAGTAAATTCTAGGCCTGCCTGGATTAAATGAAGCACTCTCCCAATGGAATAAAATAAAGGAGAGGGTGGCTGATTCAGCATGGCTTGCCATACAGTCCTAGACTGCTGATGTACTCATAGGCTGAGATGGATCCCAACCTCCCTCCAGGTAAACCCAGGTACCTATCCAAGGAGTGGCCGTGACCTCCGGGGACCACTCGCTCCACTGGCCAGTATCAAATTCTTCCCTTCCACGGAGCTGCACCACGTGCTTCACTCCTCGCAAAGCATCATGGATTATACATTGGTACTGGGCCACCTGGAGCTGAGGACAGAGACATGGTGAGTCCCAGTGGCCCTGGGGCAATGCTACTGGAAGAGAACCCTTGACCACCCTACTCCACTGGGCAGACAGGCTCACACTACCAGGGAGGCTGAGAGAGACAGGGTTGTTCTCAGCCACATGGCTTCAGTCACCATGGGCTACAGAACCCGACAAGTACAGCCCTTGCTCTAGGCAGAGCCCAGTGCTGTCTTTACCCTCTTACCCTCACTAAGGCCAGGGAGAGGGGTCCAGCATCACTAGCCTCATGAAGACATGGCTCACCCAAGACTATGAAGAATGAGAGACACAAAGCTAGACCCAGAGCCCACTGTTTCCCTAACATCCTGCTTCCCTCAAGGGTCTAGCGGCATTTTTCTGTTTAGAAATCATTTTGATCTGGACACGGAGGCTCACTCTCCTAATTACAACATTTAGGCACAGTCGGTTGGTTAAAGGTGAGAGCATTGTCAAGGCTACTACAGGGTGAAACTTTGTCTACAAAAAGAAAGAAAGAAAGAAAGAAAGAAAGAAAATTAATTACCAGCCACACCGTAAATGTCTTTGACCAAACAGGTCGATATCGAATCTCAAACTTTAACATATAGTACCGTGGGTCCCAGGACCTGGGGTCTTGCCAGCTGACATTGAGCCAGCGAGGCCTTCCAGGTATGGCCGATACCACAAGATTCATAGGTGGGTCAGGCTGCACTGTGGAGAGAGAATAATAGGGTTTCTATGCAAGTATGGTAAGAAGGAAACCAAAAAGGCTCTGCAGACACCCCCACCCCAGGCATACACCACTCCCCAGAAAAGTTTAAATTCTATTTATTTAGTGGAAATGGAACCCAGAAACTCACTCACTGGATCACCCTAGGCTCATCTTGAGAAGACCTCCATCCATTTGTCAGCAATGCCCCCCACAACTCCCAAGCCCTACCTCTCCCAGGATCAGGCCCATACCCCAAGAGAAGGAGCAGCTGGGAGGCTGGGATACACTTACGGATTTTTAAGCTCTGAAATGCCACTCTGCTGCTGGACTTGCTTCCCACACTGTTGGAAACACACAGTGACACTATGTGGTAAGCTCTTTCACCCTCTAGGATTTCCACCTCGCAGGAGAAGCTTCTGGATTTCTGAGAATACTCACAGGGCAACTGAAAGTTATTATTCTTCATGTTGTTGGTGTTGCTGTGGGGTGGAACGAAAAAAAAGCACAAACATTCTAGCAATTTCTGTTCTTTTTCAAGAGAAATAAGCCTGGCCTGGGATTGAAAGCTTGGGAACTGATGCCTTTCCCACTCAGCAGATGTTTGTCCCTATTAGTTTCTGTGCAAGTTTTTCAGCTCAAGTGTTTGTTTTGCCCCCTAGAAAATGAGAATGCTAATGGCATTTCTATCTGTCTGTCTGAGAGGGTCTCTAGAGGGGGATGGAGCAGAGGAGAAGGCTCCTCTGGTCTCTCCCTTGTCAGTGTGTTTCATCCCTCACTCTATAAAGGACGCAGGAATGAATAAAGATAAGTCCTTCCCTGTCCCTGGGCTCAACAGAAACTGCCCTCGGTGCAGCAGCAAGCTTTGGAAAAGCTCTCAGGTTATCAAAGGGAGTAGAAGGGACAGGACAGAACAGGAAAGAAAAAGGTCAAGGGAAGTCAGATACTATCATCCCACCTGAGACCTTCCCACTTCCCCCGCCCCTGGAAAACAAGAAAGCTTCAGCTCAGGTATAAACCTTGGCCTCAACCCTTGGCCACAACACTGGTTTCGTAATATGGAAAACGCACATGTGCGGAGGGTGTTTCCCAGACCCTTAGGGAGAGCCCAGAGACCTATAGTACCAGGCCCTACCCAGGTGTACTCTGGGGAATCTGTGCCGTCATGTTTCCCGGCTGTGGTGCCGCTCCTGATCATTGCCTGCTTTTGCTGCTCTTGGAGAGACAAATTTGATGACCTCAAACACTGACAACCAGGTGACTAAGTTCTGTGCCACCGCACAGGTAGCCTGGGTGGCACTGCATGGGATTTCCTAAGGTTACCTAGAATGACCTAACTTAAGACATGTATCTGTTTACTTCTGGAGTTTTCCACTTAATAGTTTGTGGCAGTGGTTGGCTAATGGTAACTGAACCCCCGGAAAGGACCAATAGGAAAGACTACTATGTTCTGATCACTCAAACTTTATTGCAAATATCTGGGCTTCATAGACTTGGTTCAGGGAATCTTACACTTCTCAGCCTCCCTGGCTGAAGCCACCCCAGGTCCCCACTTCTGCCTGGAGGGGTAGCACCTCACCCACCACCCATGACCAATCCCTGTTTCCTGCCTTTATAATGCTCACAGGGTCAAGGCCTTCCGGCCCCCACCCTACCCCCCAGATCCATTTGCATTTTCTTTAGGGAAACACCCCAAACCTTTGGACCTTCATGGAAACTGGGCAGTCCATCCTGGGATTGGCTTCTCTTCCTGTCCACCTAGGCCCACTTCCTAGCTAGATGACCTTAAGATTGAACCCAGCACCCATTTCCCATAGCTGTTTGGTTTTAGCTAAACTGAATTAACCCCATGCCCAGCACAGAACTCAGTTCCTTTATTCTGAAGGAATTCTTCTTACTTATTTGTTTTTTTTGAATTTTTGGAGTGAGGACCAAAGACAAAGTCTTACACAGGTCTTGTGACAGATTTGGAATAACCTTCTGCGGCTAAAATCACTGGTCCTGGGGCTGGAGAGAGGGCACAGTGGTTAAAAGCACTTGTTGCTCTTGCAGAGGACCCTGGATTTAACTCCTAGCACCCACATGGTGGCTCACAACCTAACCCCAGTTCCAAGGGATCTGAAAGGCATGCGTGTGATCCACATATATGCATGCAGGCAAAACATTTATATGCACAAAGTAAAATAAACCTAAAAAGAAAAGGACAGTCCCTGTGCTGTCAGTCACCAACTGCTTGGAGCCCTCCAACCAGTCCTCAGCTCTGGGGCCCCCAGTGAGCATCAGCTAGACATGGGCACTCAGCCCTGTCCATCACTTACATTTTCTTCACAAACAGCACAGCCTTGGTCGTTGGAGAAGGGACACTGCTTGGAAACCACTCACAAGTGGCACTTACAAGGGGGTTCTTTCGGAAGCAGGAGAGCTTGGGCTCCTCTGGAGGAACTGAAAGGAAACTCAGAAGGATGAAGGAGGTTCGAGGCTTCCTGGGCACATCTGTCTATTACGTCACTCCTCCTGGCTGAGGGACTACTTGGTTCAGCACAGAGCCACCACCAATGACAAAACTTCCCCAGGCCCATCCTGACCAGCAGACCCCAGCAAGGAGAGAAATGCATCATCATCTTTGGGGTGTCTGTCTAAGACAGTAGCTCTCAAACTGCATCGTAACCCCTCTGCCAACCCTCTACCTCCAAAATATTTATATTATGATTCACAACAGTAGCAAAAATACATTGATGAGGTAGTGCCAAAGTAGTTTTATGGCTGGTGGTCAGCACATGAGGAATGGTATTAAAGGTTGCAGGGATAGGAAGGTTGAGACCCACTGCTCGGACAGGGTGAAAGACCGGAAACTAGCACCTTTGGTCTCACACAGATCCAGCCAGTCTCTTCAGTTTCCTCGCCTGAAATTCTCTGATGACAATAACATGAACAGGGAGGGACACTGGAAAGACTACATGGGCTGCAAGGAAGAGCATGGCGTGAAAGAAGGGGCTGGCACACAGGACAGACGTCCTACAGCCTCCACAGGGGACCAAGGAGCCTTATCCTGCTAACTCGGGGTGTGCCATTTGAGAATTTCATGTGTGCTGGGCAGAATTTCCACCCAAACACTTAATCTTTGCACAATCAAGTTCACTTTATTTTGCCAAAGGAATCTGAGGGATGTAGCAAGAGTTGAGCCTGGATGCCTGGCTGTGAATTCAGAGCCATTAAACCTGTCATGGGGCCAGACAGCTTCTACCACCAGCCTCCATGCTACAGGCAGCGCGGTGGCCCCTTTCCCGAAACACTTAAGTCAAAAGACAACAAATTTAAAGGAGAAATTGGGAAGCCTCTCTGGCATGCAGGGACATGTTTAAGGATATTGGGGCTTCCCTAGGAATCAATTCAATGACACTGAGGGCAAAACTCACCATCCACCAGCAAGGGCACAGTCCCAACCAGGTGACCATCCAGGAAGCATAAATAGTTTCCAGTGTCATTAGGCTGCACCACCCTCAGGAGCAGTGTTCTTCCCACTGTAGTCCACTGTCTGTGTCGTGAGCCAGAGTATACCCACTGAACGGTGACATTGCCTTCTGCTTCCTTCCCAGGACAGATCAGGTTGACGGTGGCCCCAGGCAGGCTTATCACCGTATCATTTGCGACCTCTGGGGAGGAAAATACAGAGTGAGCAACAGCAACCTGAAAATAGGACTTTACTTTTTATTTGGAGAAGTCATAAGGCCTCCACAGTAACACCTCTCCCTTGGTCCAGCCTACATCACATCTGCCTGGCCTCCGGAAGCCTCCCGGACCACCCAGCTGTCTGCTAGAGTGTGCCTTCGCAAGTCATGATCCAGCAACTCAGCTCCCTTGAGTAGAAAATCCTATAAGGAGATGGTTCTGGTGGTGCACCTTTAACTCCAGCACTTGGCTCTCCGCCCGATCGCCGCCATCATGGATACCAGTCGCGTGCAGCCTATCAAGCTGGCTAGGGTAACCAAAGTGCTGGGCAGGACCGGTTCGCAGGGACAGTGCACGCAGGTGCGTGTGGAATTTATGGATGACACCAGCCGCTCTATCATCAGAAACGTCAAAGGCCCTGTCCGAGAGGGTGATGTGCTCACCCTGTTGGAGTCAGAAAGAGAGGCCCGGAGGTTGCGCTAGCCTTGCTGCTGGTCCTGGATATCCACCACTTGGCCCATGATGACCCATAATTAAATAAAGTGTTTCTATTGTTTGAAAAAAAAAAAAAAAAAAAACTCCAGCACTTGGGAGACAGAGGCAGGTGGATCTCTGTGAGTTCAAGACTGAGGTCAAACTGGGCTATGGAACAAGTCAAAGTCAGTCAGAGCAACATAGTGAGACCTTGCCTTAAAAAAAAAAAAAAGAAGGGGGCTAGAGAGATGGCTCAGGGGTTAGGAGCACTGGCTGCTCTCCCAGAGGGATCCAGGCTGAATTCCCAGCACCCACATGGCAGCTCACAATTTCTGTAGTTCCAGTTCCCAGTTCCAGGCAAACACCGAGGCAAAATAAATATAAAATAAATAAAGTTGGGGGCTGGAGAGATGGCTCAGCGGTTAAGAGCACCGTCTGCTCTTCCAGAGGACCTGGGTTCGATTCCCAGCACCCACATGGCAGCTCACAACTGTCTGTAGTTCCAGTTCCAGGCAAACACTGAGGCAAATAAATAAATAAATAAAGTTTTTTTAAAAAAAATAAATAAATAAAGTTAAAGAAAGAAAGAAAGAAAGAAAGAAAGAAAGAAAGAAAAGAAACAAACAAGAATGTGACCCTGCCACAAATAAAGACTGATAGGCAGTAGAGCCGAGGGCATCTTCTACCTATTCCGGGCCTGTGAGTCTTCTCTCACTACCCCCTGGGAAGGTCCAGAGCCTGCCTGCCTGCCTGCCTCCCTCCTTAGGCTCTGCCAGGATTCCAATATCTATCTTCCTTCCCCCATGCCATCCCCACAACAGAACATCTTGTGTATTCCAGGTCTCAGCCTCCACGCCCTTTCCTAAGTGCGTCCCTATTCCCAGCTTGGTTTAAGCCTTCATTTGTGCCGACTTCTCCACTATGTCACCATCACACAAGTCACACAACCAAATCCAAATATGTCTTCACCACAGAGCTGGCAAGATGGTTCAGCAGGTAAAAATGCTTTGCCACGAAAACCTGAGCTGCACACAGAACCACTCCCAAAGTCGTATGTGAGTCCTATGGCATTATTATTTACTTTTTATTATTAAATAAGCATTAAAAATAAGTTGAACAGTGGGGGTGCCCACCTTTAATCCCCCACTCAAGAAGCAGAGGCAGGCAGATCTCTGAGTTCAAGGCTAGCATGGTCTACAGAGCAAGTTCCAGGGCAGCCAAGGCTACACAGAGAAACACTGTCTCAAAAAGAAAACACACACTACGCTACCCTAAATTAAAACAAAACAAAACAAAACAAAAAAAAAGCACTAACTTAAAAAAAAAAAAAAAAAAAAAAAAAAAAAAAAAAAAAAAAAAAAAAAAAAAAAAAAAAAAAAAAAAAAAAAAAAAAAAAAAAAAAAAAAAAAAAAAAAAAAAAAAAAAAAAAAAAAAAAAAAAAAAAAAAAAAAAAAAAAAAAAAAAAAAAAAAAAAAAAAAAAAAAAAAAAAAAAAAAAAAAAAAAAAAAAAAA
>PVIH01030246.1:0-12433 GCA_004025045.1 Sigmodon hispidus | reverse complement strand
TACTCTCTGTAGTGCTGGATTGGTAGATAGATATTCTTTCAGTCTGACTTTGTCCTGAAATACCTTGTTTACTCCATCTATGGTGATTGATAATTTTGCAGGGTATAGTATTCTAGTTTGGCATCCATGCTGTTTTAGCATCTGTATAACTTCTGACCAAGCCCTTCTAGCTTTCATCATTTCCATTGAATAGTCAGGCATTATTCTGATGGGTCTGCCTTTATATGTGAGTTAGCCCTTTTCTTTTGCAGTTCTTAAAATTTTTTCTTTGTTCTGTATGTTTTGTGGCTTGATTATAATGTGGCATGCTGACTTTTTTTGGGATCATATCTATTTGGTGTTCTGTAAGCTTCTTGTATCTTTATAGGCATTTCTTCAGGTTAGGAAAGTTTTCTTCTATGATTTTATTGAAAACATTATCTGTGCCTTTGAGCTGTTATTCTTCTCCTTCTTCTATTCCTATTATTCTCAAATTAGGTCTTTTCATGGTGTCCCAGATTTCCTGAACATTTTGAGTTATGGATTTTTTAGTTTTAGTATTTTCTTTGACTGATATATCTATTTGAGCTACTGAGTCTTCCACTTCAGAGATTCTATCTTCCATCTCTTGACCTATGTTTGTTATGCTTGTATCTGTAGTTCCAGCTTTTTTCTTCAGGTTTTCTATTTCCATCTTTGCCTCATTTTGTGCCTTTTTTATTGCTTCTATTTCAGCTTTTAGTTCCTGGCATGTTTCTTTCATAGATTTGTTCATCTCTTCCATTTTTTTTTTTGTATTTTCTTCTATTTCTTTAAGGCTTTTTTTCATATCATCTTTGAGAGCTTCAATGATCATCAAAAAGGAATTTTTGGTGTTGCTTCCTTCTGTTTCCTCTTCATTGCTCAGTTCATGTCTTGTATTGTAAGATCACCACTCCCTTCTGGAGTTACCATGTTGTTCTTTGCATTATTATGCAATTTTTTGCACTGACATTTGCCCATGGCTTCAGTGGTTCACGATTAGATGGGTCCTGGTCACTTGTGGCACTCGAGTTTGTGTGCCTCCTGTCACCTCTCTGGGCAGGGTCTGAGTCTGTCCTTCTGGGACCCTTGTAGTTGTCTGTTCTCTCAGTTCTATGTGGCATTGGGTAGCCGTGCAAATTCCCTCAGCAGGAGCTGTGGGTATGGTGACATGCAGAGTTTATCTGCCCACTCCAGATTGCGCTGAGACCCTGCAGATAGCACTTGGTCCTGGAAGTGGAACTGGAAGCAATGGGAACTCAACTCTCCCTTCCTGGCTGGGATATAGGCGCTTTTGCCTGGAGACCCCTCCTCACCTCTAGGCGGGGTCTGAGTCTGTCCTTTCCAGACCCCTGTAGTTGTCTGTTTGCTCAGTTTGAGGTGATGGTGAGTAGCCGTGCAAATTCCCTCAGCAGGAGCTGTGGGTATGATGACAGGCAGAGTTTATCTGCCTGTGGTCCAGATTGCGCTGGGATTCTGCAGACAGCACTTGGTCCAAGAAGTGGAACCAAAACCGGAACTGATGGGATCAGTTCTCCCCTCTTCTATAAATGCTTATTTGTTTAAATGTCTTTAACTTCCTCAAGATGGTTATTTTTTATTATCATAAAAAAAAACAAAAATAAAACTCTTTTTAACCTTAAGTTTGAGAAGTTTTCTTTTTGGCAAGTTATATTTGATCACATGAAAAGCATTTGTTAGTCTCATTATCTCTTCTAATCAAGAGGTATCTTTTGTTAAAATATAATCTTTTAGTTGCCTTGGGGAGGAGTTTCTTCAATGGTGATAGGAAATGTCTGACCTGAATTTAACATTGGGTGTGGTCTGCAATAAGCCACTCAAGGTGTTTCCCAACAGCAAAGGGTTACCTTATCTGTCCCTTTTTGAAATATTTTCATTAATCCAGTGCCAATCTTTGTCACACCTTCTACATAATCCAGAAGGAAGAGATATTCTATTGAGATTAGTATTTGAAAAAACATTGTTTCTAAGAATATCCTGTCTACAATTCCATTTCAGGTGTCCTTGTATACTACAAATAAAGTACTTGATATTTTGATTTTTTTCCCAAACCTCTAGAAATCACTTCTATCCAAGCATCATTTTAGTTATGAGATTCAATATGGATTGTATCTTGGATCCATTTCTCCAATGGTGTTTCTCTTGCCATTAACAGTCCAATTACCTTTATTCATTGTGAATTAGCATTTTCTTTGTTTTTTGTTTTTATTTATCTATTTATTTACTTTTATAGAATGAAGTCTTTTTTATTGAGATATTCCCTTGTTTCAACACTTTTCCCCTTCTTAACCCCTCCCAGTCAGACTTTAGCTTCCCTTCTCCCCTTCCCCCTATCCTCTCCCCAGAAAAAACAAGAGGCCCCAAGGTGGATCAGTTAAGCATCCACTCTGGGCAAGTTTGATTTCCTCATCCTAATATCAAGGCTGGGTTAGGTGTTTCTCTGGAGGTAATGGGCTCCAAAGTGCCAGTCCATGCACAGAAATACAATCTGAACCCTCCCCTTGAGGCTCCACATATTGCCCATGTTAGTGGACAGTTGCCTATACTTGAAGGGCTTAGTTCCTTTTCCTATGGTTCCCAGGTAGCTGTTCTTGTTTCAGTGATCTCCCCTGATTTCCAGCGAGCCGTCACTGTGAAAATTTTCCTCATAGTCCCTATCCCCTTGCTCATATAGAGTCTCCTCCCTTGCTATCAGCTGGACCAGGGACTCAGCCCAGTGCTCAGTCATGTATCACTGCCTCTGCCTCTATTCATTGTTGGATGTAAGGTCTGTGATGACAATTAGGGTGGTTGTTCATTTGAATTTAGGGGAAGTCTGTTTAGGCAACACCTTCACTGTTGGTTGGAGACTTAGCCAGGGACAACCTGTGAGTTCTTGAAGGTTTCCCTAGTACCTGGTCTTTTCACAGCCCCACATTGGCTTCCTCTTCTAAGATCTTCTCTCTCTCCCTCCTTATTGTTCCTCTTACTCAATCATCTTCTCTCATGATTTTTTTCCAACCTCTTTTTGGCTGCAACCTCTTATGCTCCCAATAGTTAAGAAGATCTTGTCTATTTTCTCTTCCTAGGTGGCTCCCTGGATGTTTTTCTTAAGTTCCTTCAGGTCTCATACTGTTCAGGGGTTGAGGTTTGCAGCTTGGGAATGCTTCGCTTTTTGTTTATAGTCCAATAATGAGCGAGTACATCCTGTGCTTATCTTTCAGGGCTTGTGATACTTTGTTGGATAGATTTGGATAATATCCTCCTTTGGATATTATCCAAATCTATTAATTTGCCTGTGAATTTTAGGATATTAACTGAAGAATGGATTAACAAAGTATGGCACATCTACACAATGGAGTACTACTCAGCAGTAAAATGTGAATTAGCATTTTTAAAACACAGAGATTCTATTATTGTCAAACATGTGAATGTGGTACCATTATATTTACTGATGAAGTCAATCTAGTGAGAAATCAGTGAAGATTTGTTTTGGGCCCTATATAACTTTAATAAATGACTCAATTTTCTCTCCTACTTCTTCAATTTTGTCTTAATCATTCAAGGATGCTGTATGCTATAAATTTAGGCTATGGTCATCATAAAGAAATTGCCAGATTCCGGCACCTGGACCACCCATCTGGAGAATCACTCTCTGGGATCAGGTCAATACCAAGAGTCTGATCTCAGACTCGCCCTAGCAGACAGGACTAAGATTTGGCTGTGAAAGGTTCCTCCAGCCACACCTAAAAGAGGGGACCTTGCATGGCCAGGCCCCACCCCAATGGTGAACTGGGGCCTGGTGAGAAGGACTGAGTCTTTGAAATTCAGAACCCTGTCCAGAACAGAGTCAGAGATCGAGAAGACCACTTGCTCAGAGGAGACAGGAGATACACAAGCCTCCTTGCCAAAACTGGCTAGGAGCTGCCTAATTGTGAACAATTGAAGCCATGGGCAGATGCCAGTGCATAAGTACATATAATAATATAAAGAACAACAAGGCAACACCAGAAGAAACTGGTGGTCCTACAACTACAAGACCTGAACAGAGCAATGAAGAGTAAACAGAAGGAAACTATACCAAAAACACATTTATGAAAATTATTGAAGCCTTCAAAGAAGACCAAGCCCTTCTAGCTTTCATCATTTCCATTGAATAGTCAGGTATTATTCTGATGAGTGTACCTTTATGAGTAAGGTGGTTCTTTTCTTTTGCACATCTTAAATTTTTTGTTGTTCTGTATGTTTTGTGGCTTGGTTTTTATGTGGCGAGTGGACTTTTTTGGGGGTCATATCTATTTGGTGGTCTTTAAGCTTCTTGGTTCTTTATAGGCATTTCCTTCTTTAAGTTAGGAAAGTTCTCTTCTATGATTTTATTGTGTACATTATCTGTGCCTTTGAGCCAGTATTCTTCTCCTGCTTCTATTTCTATTATTCTCAGATTAGCTCTTTTCTTGGTGTCTCAGATTTCCTGAACATTTTGTGTTATAGTTTTTTGGTTTTAGTATTTTCTTTTACTGATATATCTATTTCTGCTACTGAGTCTTCTACTCCAGAGATTCTCTCTTCCATCTCATGGATTCTATTGGTTATGCTGTATCTGTAGTTTCAGCTCTTTTCTTCAGACTTTCTATTTCCACCTTTGCCTCATTTTGTGCCTTTTTTAATGCTTCTATTTCAGTTTTTAGTTCTTGGGTGTTTCTTTCATTTTTTGGTTTACCTTTTCTTTCAAGAATTTGTTAATCTCTTCTATTTTTTGTTTAGATTTTCTCCTATTTCTTTTAGGGAAATTTTTTTATATCTTCTTTGAAGGCTTAAATAATCTTCATAAAGGTGTTTTTAGTGTTGTTTCTTTCCTTTTCCTCTTCATTGCTCTGTTCAGGTCTTCTAGTTGTAGAAGCACCAGTTTCTTCTGGTGTTGCCTTGTTGTTCTTTATATTTTTATATGTATTTTTTCATTGGCATTTTCCCATGGCTTCAGTGGTTGATGATTAGTTAACTCCTAGTCATTTGTGGCTAGAGGGCTTGTATGTCTCTTGTCTCCTCTAAGCAAGTGATCTGCTCAATCTCTGACTCTGCTCTGGACTGGGTTCGGAATTTCAAAGCCTCAGTCCTTCTCTGATTTCAAAGCCTCAGTCCTTCTCTGATGCTGGAGTTCACCCTGGAGGAAGGTCCTAGATGTGCAAGGTCCCCTCTTTTAGGTGTGGCTGGAGGAGCCCCTCACAGTCAAACCCTAGCTCCTGTCTGCTAGGGAGAGCTGAGATCAGACTCTAAGGATTGACCCTGGCCCTGGAGAGGGACTATCTGGATGGTTGGTTCAGGTGCCAGAATCACCTCATCCCTGGAGGGGCTCTGAATTCCAAAGCCTCATTGCTTAATTTTTAAATCGTCTAATATATTATTAGAAAGGTAATATTTTTTTTATTTCCACAGGGTTTCCTATTTTCTAAAGTGGGAAAAAACTGTCTTTTAACTGATTCTTCCTTTTAAGTCTTCTCAAATGACTTACTAAATCTACCAATGATTGTAACGGCTTTCCAGTTTTTTAATTAATAGCTCCCTTTGCGGAGAGTTTACGAAGGCCTGGTGTCAATGCCTCAGACACAAGGAATCAGGTGAAAAGCAGACTTGTTTATTTAGCATTGGGAAGAGCCTTATGTACCCTCTTCCCAGCACCCAGACTGTCTCAATTCAGTCACATTACATCATCATCTCTCATTGGCTAGTACTATCCACAATGTTGGACAGTGTCTTGTTACTAGGCCCTCAGGTTGACTTCAGATTGGCTCATAAGGAAGTACATTATGTGGATGCATTGGCAACTGGTTTGAGCCAATTTCTTTGACCCTATGGACCTGACCTTGTATATATCTACCATTTTTTATTGTATTATGTGGACACTCAGCAGGAATAAGTGTTTGTGCCATGACCTTGTTGACCATAACTCAAGAAGGCTCAGCAACTGGACTGTTCCTGTTTTACGTTGGCTAGTCTAACAGGCTCTTATCTGTAATTTACTACCAGCCCTTGAAGAACATCCATTGCTGTAGAACCACTCTGGTAGACAGAACTAGGTAGTAACCTTTGAGAGATAGTAGTTCTTTTCAGAGAACCAGGCATGTCAGCATCAAACTTAATGGAGAAAAACTCAAAGCAATCCCATTAAAGTCAGGAACTAGACAAGGATGTCCTCTCTCCCCTTATCTATTCAATATAGTTCTCAAGGTTTTACCTAACGCAATAAGATAACAAAGGAGATTAAGGGGATACAAATTGGAAAAGAAGTGAAACTATCTCTATTTGCAGATAATATGTTTCTATACATAAGTGACCTGCAGAATTCTTCCAAGTAACTTCTGCCTTCAGCAATGTAGCAGGATACAAGATTAACTCAAAGAAATCAGTAGCCCTTCTATACACTAAAGATAGAAGAGATGAAAAAGAAATAAGGGAAACATTACCCTTCATAATAGCTGCAAATAGTATCAAATACCTTGGAGTAACTATAACCAAAGGAGTACCAGACCTATTTGACAAAAATTTTAAATCACTGAAGAAATTGAAGAGGATATTAGAAAATGGAAAGCTCTCCCATGTTCCTGGATAGGTAGGATCAACATAGTAAAAATAGCAGTTCTATCAAAAGCAAACTACAGATTCAATGCACTGCCCATCAAAATCCCAACACAATATTTTTTGGACCTTGAAAGAGTAATACTCAATTTCATTTGGAATAACAGGAAAGCCAGTATTGCCAAAAGAGTTTTGCTCAACAAAAGAACCTCAGGAGGCATCACCATCCTTGACTTCAAGTTATACTATAGAGCTACAGTAATAAAAACAGCCTGGTACTGTCATAAAAAACAGACTTGTGGATCAATGAAATAGAACTGAGAATATAGACATTAACCCAAAAACCTATGAACACTTGATCTTCAACAAAGAGGGCCAAAATATTCAATGGAAAAAGATAGTATATCTAACAAATGGTGTTGGCATAGCTCTATGGTAGTGTGTAGAAAAATGCAAATAGATTCAAGCCTGTCACCCTGCACAAAACTCAAATCCAAGTGGATCAAAGACCTCCACATAAACCCAGCCACTTTAAACTTGACAGAAAAGAAAGTGGGAGATACACTTCTACGAATTGGCACAAGCAACCACTTCCTAAATATAATACCAGTGGCACAGACACTAAAATCAACAATCAGTAAGTGGGATCTCCTGAAGCTGAGAAGTTTCTGTAAAGCCAAGGACAGTGTCAATAGGACAAAATGACAGCCTACAGAATGGGAAAAGATTTTCATCAACCCTATAAGTGATAGAGGACTGATCTCTAAGATATATAAAGAACTCAGGAATCTAGAGCCCAACACCTTGAATAACCCAATCAAAAAATGGAGTTCAGATCTAAACAGGGAATGCTCAGCAGAAGAATTACAAATGGCTGAAAGGCACCTGAAAAAGTGCTCATCACCTTTAGCCATCAGAGAAATGCAAATAAAAACAACTTTGAGATACCACCTGACACTTGTTCGATTGGCTAAGATAAAAGACTCAGAGGACAGCCTATGCTGGAGAGGATGCGGAGCAAGGTGAACACTCCTTCATTGTTGGTGGGAGTGTAAGCTTGTTCAGACACTTTGGAATATAGTATGGCGGTTCTTCAGAAAATTGAGAATCAGTCTCCCCAAGGACCCAGCAATACCACTTCTGAGTGTATACCCTTTAGATTCACAGTCACATTCCAAAGGCATTAGCTCACCTATGTTCATAGCAGCGTAATTTTTCATAGCAAGAACCTGGAAACAACCTAGATGTCCCTCAACTGAAGAATGGATTAACAAACTGTGGTACATCTACACAATGGAGTACTATCAGCAGTAAGAAAAAATGATATCCTAAAATTTACAGGCAAATGGATGGATTTGGAGAATATCCTCCTGAGGAAGGTGTCACAAACTCAGAAAGATAAGCAGGGGATGTACTTACTCATTAGTGGACTCTAAACAAAAAACAAAGAAACAAAAAAAGTAAAGCATGCCCAAGCTGCAAACCACAACCACTGAAGAGCTTGGGATCAGAAACACCTTGGACTGACTCCTTGGATCCCACTCCCCTTAGAGGACCATCTGACTCAGTCTTGAGGTTGGGGGGGAGAAAACTGGATCTGCCAGGAGTGGAGGCTGAACTAAGCAATATTGGGACAGTGGGATCTTGGGATCATCTGCTGCCTGCCCGGGGTGGGGGATGGGGAGTTGTAGAGAAGAGACAATGACCTGATGTTGTTGGAGGGGGAAGGGACCTTGAATAAGCATATACAAGGATAGAAAGTGTGACTTCTTTGTTCATAATAATAAAATAAAAATAGAAAAAATAAGGAAATTAAAAAAAGGAAGAACAATACTAAATTTCATTTGGAATAACAAGAAAGCTATTATGCCAAAACAATTTTGCTCAACAAAAGAATCTCTAGAGGCATCACCATCCTTGACTTCAAGTTATACTATCAAGCTACAGTAATAAAATCAGCTTTGTACTGGCATAAAAACAGACTTGTGGATCAATGGAATTGAATTGAAGACCCAGACATTAACCCATACACCTAAGAATACCTGATTTTTGATGAAGAGGTAAAAGATATTCAATGGAAAAAAGATAGTATCTTCAACAAATGGTGTTGGTATAACTGGATGGCAGTATGTAGAAAAATGCAAATAGACCCAAACCTATATCCCTGCACAAAACTCAAATCCAAGTGGATCAAAGACCTTAACATAAAACTATCTACACTAAACTTGACAGAAAAGAAAGTGAAAAATACTCTCCAACACACTGTCACAGGTGGATACTTTCTAAATATAACACCAGTAGCAAAGCCACTAAGAACAACAATCAATAAGTGGGACAGTCTGAAACTGAGAAGCTTCTGTAAAACCAAGGATACAGTCAATAAGACAAAATGACAGCTTACAGAATGGAAAAATATTTTCACCAGTCCTACAGTTGATAGAGGACTGATCTCTAAGCTATATAGAGAACTCAGGAAACTTGAGTCCCAAACTCTGAATAACCCAATCAAAAAATGGGGTTCAGCACATAAAAGGGAATTCTCAGCAGAAGAATTACAAATGGCTGAATGACACTCGAAGAAATGGTCAACATGTTTAGCCTTCAGAGCAATGTTAATTAAAACAACTTTGAGATACCATCTTACACCTGTCAGAATGGCCAAGATCAAAAACACAAATGACAGCCTATGCTGGAAAGGTTTCGGAGCAGGGGGAACACTCCTCCATTGTTGGTGGGAGTGTAAACTTGTCTAGCCATTTTGTCATGCATTATGGAGTTTTCTCAGAAAACTGCAAATCCATCTCCCCGAGGATCCAGCAGTACCACTATTGGGCATATACCCTGAAGATGCACATTCGTACCCCAAAAGCATTAGCTCAATTATGTTCATAGCAGCATTATTCATAATAGAAAGAACCTGGAAACAACCTACATCCCCCTCTACTGAAGAACGGATTAACAAACTGTGGTACATCTACACAATAGAGTACTACCCAGCAGTAAGAAAAAGTGATATACTAAAATTTGCAAGTAAATAGATAGATTTGGAGAATATTCTCCTGATTGAGGTATCACAAACTCAGGAGGATCAGCAGGGGATGTACTCACTCATTAGTGTCTTTAAGCACAAACATTGCTTTTTCATAGAAAGATGATGGGTGAATAAAGTGATTTTAAACCTACACACATAAAAACACAAAACAAAACAAAACCAACAAAACAAAACTTCTGGCTTGTCTGTAGAAGGGTTGCTGAACAGAAATTTGTGGTGGCCATCGTGCATCCATGGGCATTAGATGTGATCTTCTGTGCTTTCTTCATCTGTAGCTGAGCCTAACCTGGCTTGAGGAGCTTTAGACTTTATCTTTTATGTTTCATGCATTTTAGAGAAAAGAGAAGTTTTAGTACTGTATGGGTTGTTTTTATCTATTCTGAATGTTTTGCTTTTTTATATAAAGTTTCATATCGATTTTCAAAAAATACCAATGAAAATAAAAATAAAAGCAAAAACAAAGCAAAAACCAAAAACAGAAAAAAGAGATCTTCCAGGATCACAGGAAGTCATTAAACTGTTGAGCGGTGTACACAGGGATATTGTCAATCTTCGCAGACCAAGGCATACCCAGGACCAACATGGCTGATTTAAGTATTAACAATCTTTTTCCTAGAAAGAGCAAGGCATAAACAAAGGAGGAGCAATTATCCACTGTTGCATGAACACATCTAAGATTGCCAAAAGGAGCATAAGTGTAACATCAATTTGCCAAATGGATTTGGGCAATAAGCCTCTGAGTTGACTCCTGCATGCTTAAGTGGCCCCAAAGGGGCATGAAGGGCACAGGTGGCACCTAATCTAGCCCTGGAAAATTGACAACTATGGGAGAAGCTTATGGAAGTTTTGTGGAGACAGGTGAAATTGCTGGTGAATAGCCCTGGCATTTTCCAGGAGGTATATACCAGCTGTGAATATGACGGTATCTGTAAGATCATATCCTTGGGTAAACATTCCTGGCAGTTTGAAATGGGATCTAATATGTGACAGGTACCAGGATTCAGTTCTCTAATTTAGGACATGTCGTGTTTGTGTGTGTGTGTGTGTGTGTGTGTGTGTGTGTGTGTGTGTGTATGTGTGTGTGTGTGTGTTTGTGTTTGTGTGTGAATGATTCTTTGACTTGAGAAAAGGCCAACACACCGACTCTGTGCAGAATACTGGCTGTTAGAAAAAAATGTTAATGAGCTCAGCCTGGTGCTCCACTAGAACTTTGAGGAGAGCCAATAGCTCTCAGAACCAAGGTTAGGGATAACATATGTAACATTTTTGAAGTCAAGGTACTGGAAAAGAACACCATATCTGTTTTTATTGAAATCTGAAAAGGCCATGATGATGTAAGGAATGGGAGTGGAAGAGGGGACTGCAAGGGGCTGTCTCTTTATTAGAAGTGTGGAGAATTCTGCTAAGATTTTGCTTTTTGGCAAATGATTGTCAACAGTTCCTGTGTCCCAGGTGTCCAGAGAACTATTACCAGTAAGGGCCTTAGGGAATTGTGCCTGGAGGTGGCCAGGATGATCAAAACCTTTTGTAATAAGTTTCTACCTTCTTATATAGTAGAAGGATGAATTGGGCCCTACAACAATGAGAAAAGTTGTCTAATTTTCTGGTCAGTAATAGGTAGGAGAGGTTTAAGTCAATTAATTGTGCCACATAGTTGTTGCAACCCTGACATTGAGTACAACTTCTTCATTTTCAATTTAAAGGAAAAGGGACAGATCTTGCTAGCAATGGAAAACTCTAAAAAGACAAAGTGGAATATCATTTGAACCTTATCTGGTGCCACCATCAGATATAATGATGCAAGATCTTTTAACATTCAGATAGACTGCATCCAGATGTGCCAGAAGGAGAGTGTCCATGTAGTGGATCAAAAAGATGTTTCCTAGGACATTGAACAAAGCTTGGGAGACATGCAATTGGCATATTGTGGGACTGTTTTTCATTCCCTGCGGGCAGGAAAGTTCATTGATATCTCTTAGATGTTTATGCATATAAGGTTCCCACATGGTAAATTAAAAATAATCTTGTTCCTGGGACACCAGAGGAATTTGAAAAAAACCCTTAATATCTAAAACTAAAATATAATATTCTGAAGGAATAGCACTACAAGAAGGTTATCTACAAGAAGAACTCTTAGGAATAACAAATATGGAGATATTATGTTTTCTTGTGGATTGTTCTATATGCTACATCTTTAGCTGTTCTGAAACTAATTCCTATAGGATTGACAGCTTCAGTTCAATTCTAGGCCATTATTCTACCTACACCTACTGATCTGAGAGCAACATTAATGGAATACGGCTGGGAGTCTTAATGGGGATAGTGGTCCTTATTATTGGGGGTGAGACTCATATGTAGGATTGTGATTTGACAAATCAGTTTTTTTATGGAAGAGAGAGTGACTGAGTGGGGTGAGAGGGGGAAGGGGGTTTGAACAAGGGGAATACATGGATAAAAAATGAGACTTTATTCATAATAAAAAGAAGAACAGCACCCCCCATATCCTCCAGGATATCTCTGCCCCAAAGGTTTCAAGATACTTTGGAAATGATAGGGTGACTGGCTCCTTCATTGCCTTTAGGTCTTTCCAGTGGAACAGATGGGTGTTAATTTTCTTTCTTTTTTTTTCCTTCTTTATTTTGTATTTATCAAAAAAAAAAACAGTAACAAGAATTTAAAATGCAGAAGAGTTAACAATAGCTATACAGAGGAAGCCATGCTTATCATTCTTATCCTCTGTATAGTTATTGTTAACTCTTCCACATTTTAAATTCTTTTTACTGTGTTTTTTTTTTTATAAATATAAAA